>MU204208.1:32488-52077 GCA_017309775.1 Paedocypris sp. Pulau Singkep
TGTTTACTGTTGTGTTTGCGGGAGATCGGTTGCACTATACAGTAGGTTTATTTCCTTCTTAAACACACACTGGAGTTTATAAGGTGAGCGTCACTTGTGTATGTTTAGTTAGTTTAGTAGTAGTTTAGTCAGCCGCATTCACTGAAGTTTACGGGTTTCTTTGTTTTTAAGACATTTTAGCCGTTTAGTTATAGTAAGATAGGAACCTCGTTTTGTTTTATTGGACGCCACCTTGTTAGCATTTTAACCGTTTTACCACGATTCTATCAGGTTTTCACCATTATTTGACACCTTAATAACAACAAATTCACTTCGTTCACAAATACTGCGTGTTGTTCGGTCCGCTCACTTTTAGCGTATTGTTACGAAATATCCCCACACACAGTAACACTTCTACTTTTACATTCACACATGCGCTTTGATTTTTTTTGTCCAGGAGTAATTAGATGTCAAATGTTTGTGGATCAGGGTTTCAATTTTAGAAATAAACGGCAGGTTAGATTAGGACATTCTTGAGGTTGAGTGGATCAGCTCCAGGATTGTTGAGAATGTGACTTATAGCAGCGGTAGGTTTGGAGACACATAAGAGTCGAGTGAAGTGTGAACTTATCTAGTAATCAAAAGGCTACAGAGCTAGAAGACACTTTTTCATCAAAACTGTAGTGAGACAGAAATTTGTAATATCTTTTTGTCTGTAACAGTTCTGGAAAAAACCATTAATAGTACAAGAACTTGGTTTATTCTTTCTTTATTTTATTTTCCCCCAAGTAAAATAAAGGGTAGTTGTGGGACCAAGACAAAGTTTTTCAAAAACGAAATCACTAAAACATACATTTTAAGCGTATACAAAAAATGAACATGTTGAACTTTGCTTTGTTAACTCTGATTTAAACTGAAGTATTGTAATGAAATAAAACCTTTTGAAGGGAAGAAACAGGATCTGAAACACTAAACTTCCAGAAGAGTCTCAGAACTAAACAGCCAGACAAAGCTCACAAACACTGCTTAAGTACTCTTGAGTAAATGAGGTGCAGGTGACCGGAAATCAGACGAAGTCACATGACCTCTAGTGGCAGAGAGAAACACTACAGCAGGATAATCACATGTTATTTAGAATATCATTGTTCTAAACCAGGGGTGTCAAACATACGGCCCGCGGGCCGGAACCGGCCCGCAAGTAGGTTCGATCAGGCCCGCCGAATTGTTTGGAAAAAAATAGAAAAAAAAAAATATATATATATATATATTTTTTTTTTGCTGCAATTCATTGATTGTCCGCTAAGGGGCGTTTCCATCGGAGTAGAACGCTGATGATCTTAAGAACGGAAAACAGGTGTTATCTGCTACAACCTCATTAATCAAAATGTTCCAAACGGAGAAAGATAGATAAATAGTGTAATGTTTTTTTTAAAATAGATAAATATTGCATGTTTCATGTATGAAGTTTACAAATGTGACTTTCTTCATTGCACATTTAATATCACTCTCCTTAGTTTGTAAGGTGTATGCAGGGATTTAATTTATATTTTATATAAGTGGTTTAAAATTCAGTTCTTTAAAAGCCTCAAGTGCAATACTATATTTTTCATTACCAATTTAAGTTGTGTGCCTTTGTACAATCAGTGGGATCAATTGCAATGCCTAAATGTGAATGATAAAGGTAAATTGCACACTTGTAAGGAATTATGAGGAAATTCTTGGAATGTTTTGTGAAAGCATAGTTCATTAAAATTCAATATGTTCCTAATGTTCTTGTGCTTCTTTACACCAAAACAAAGAAAATACATGATATTTTTGATATTTAGTGCAGAGTATGGTATAATTTTAATGGTCCGGCCCGCCTGACATCTCCTTAGGTCGTATGTGGCCCGCTATGCAAAATGAGTTTGACACCCCTGTTCTAAACTGTGAAAAAAAAGGTTACAAACTAGATAAAGGTTTTTTCGATGTATATTTTAATGTTTCAGAACGGAGAAAATTATTTATGTATACATTTCTCTAAAATAAACCAACTGGACAGATTTCTTAAAACCCCAGACATTTTATATTCACACAAGAATCTGTTTATGCAGGAACTCTCCATGTACGTTTGGTATTTTTTATAGAAATGTAGTTATTAACATTTCTGCTCTGCTTTTGAAAGGGTTAAACGAGTCAAGTGTGAAAACACTTTTTTTCAGACATATTCAAAATAAAAAAAAATGTTATCATACTGCAGTGTTTCTCTTCGCCACTAGAGGTCAGTGGACTTTATCTTGAGTTCCTCTAATTACAGGTCACCTGCACCTCATTTACTCAGGAGTATTTAAGCAGTGTTTGTGAAGGCTGAAGTACTAGTTAATGCCTGTGTGAAGATCCACAGTTCTAATAATATAACAGACGAAGGAAAAAGGGACAGAGATGAAACTAAGTCTGAAAATTGAGGCACTGAATTAAATGGGTAGAAATGGGGATAAGAAAAACACTGTTTAATATGGGTGAACTTGACAAAGAAGTAGTAAAGACTTTTATTTATTTATCCCACTTGGGAAAATTTTTTTGTACATCAGCAGCAAAAACAAAAACGGACAATTTAAAAGTAGCAAAAACTAGGAAGTCTGCACCAGGAAGGGACGAGATTAGTTATATAACAATGAAGATGTTGAGTGAGGAGGGGAAGGAAAGAATTGACATTATACAATAAAATATGGGAGGAAGGAAAAGTACCAAACAACTGGAAAGAAGCAGTTATAATTCTAATAAGAAAATCTGGAAAAGTCAAGTATTCCAGCTAATTACAGACCTATAGCCTTGACCTCTTATCTCGGGGAAAATAACGGACACTTTTATTTTAGTGATGGTGAGAAGCCTCATGAGGCATTGAACCACTTGAGCCAAAAGGTTTGAGAAAGGGTTCATTTCCCGAAGCTTCATGTGCAACACGAAACCACCTACTGGCCAAGTGTATAATCACAGGCAGCTGTATCTGAACCACAGAATGTGTGACGCATTGAACTGAATTGTGTCTGTTTGTTGGGAATGTCCATTTCAAATGACAAAAAATGCACATTTCTGTATAAAAATCATCACCTGTATAATGGAAAAAAAACTGTAGTCTGTGTGTGCACATTTTCCTAATTGGTAATGAGATAATATCACGTTAGGAAGGATTTTCTGCAAATGACTTGGACATACATATAATATGGCAAAGGACAATGGAAGTGCTTGTGGAACTAGGAAAAGGGCAGAGGTTATGCTTGTGGAACTTTGACTATGTAGAGGACAGGACAGGATAGGGGAAATTGTAGTAATTTTTATTCAAAAAACAAGAGTTTCTTTCTTTTTTTTTTTTTTTTTTTTTAAAAACAAACTCTCCGGCCATGGAAAAAGCTATTTCACAAGGCACAGTGTAGCTAGGGGCGTGATGCTCATTGATTGTAAAGTGTAAAGCTTCTCTCGTAGCTGAATGATGAGCTGGTCGCAACCATATTGGGGACACCATCAGTGACCATGCCACCTTATTAGCAATTCCCCAATCCTCCATCAGGGAGACTTTCACACCAGCTATATTTTCAACAGCGTGTGTGAATGCCTGCACTCCCAACAGCGCTGAGCTGAGATTGCCTTCCTCAAGCACAATATGGCATGTTACAGCCAGGTAGGCATCCGTGTTGATCCGGTGCCAGGCTGCAAGTGCCGCATTTTTCGTCATGTCATAGTTACACAAGAAGGATGCGATGGTCGATGAAAGATTTACTCTTTCTTGGAGGCTTCGTAATAATTATAAATCAGTCAGGCATTCCATCATGGCCGAGATGGCAGGTCTCTGTCGAAGGGAGTTGTCCGGAAGCTGGATCCAGGGGTAATGAATTGAGCCGACACCGCGTTAAGGGTTAACACGTGTTTAATTTTGCCGTTCAATGCATTACTCTCTCACAGTCAGGAAATGCGGATCCTTTATACCCTAAATGACGTCAAATATCTCGCGTGACTATCAGCAGGAAACGAGATTTGTCAGAGGACTGATTTACACGTGGTCTCTATTCAATAACAAAAGATAGGCGTTGCTATGGTGATACGTAATCAGTCTCCATTCGGCCTTCAGAGGTCTCAACACGAGGAGAGTAAGAATAGTAGTCTTAAACACTAACTTTGAATTTTATAGCCTAAGCATTATCTTCAAATATATAATAAAATATTATCTATGGTCAATAATAAATTAATATAAGTTCCGAGTTTGAGTTCTGAGTTATTTTAAAAAGCTTCTCACAGTTTTAACTGTCTCAAAGCACACTAAGCAAATCTTTAAAAGAATTATCACTTTTATATATTTGATTGTCTTGTTATTGGTGTTAATTAAATGACTATGATTATAACAAATGAGTATTAATATAAGTATTACGAATAGTCAAGTAAATGTGAGGATTTCTTAGTTTAAACGTTTCCAGTGTCCTTGCTTTTGATAAGACTTAGACAGAGACTGGAGACAGAGCAGTTCACCGGAATTGGGATTTACGTCAACATCAACTTATCTTGCATTATCTAGATTTTAGTTACTAATCTATGTCTCTTGGAGACACAAGTATAAAACATTTCAACAGCGTTCAGCCTTGGCCGCTTCTAGACGCAGGCTAGAATATAATAAGAGCTTAATATTAATATTGGAAATAAGATTTAAGTTATTAAATATTAAAAATATTCTAACAGTCGATGTATGTCGATTCACTATAAAATAATGAAAGACACACATACTATTAAAAACAAATAAATTAAACTCTAATCATTTGTGTGTATTTATATATAGAGGCAGATGCGTACACACACTCATGCACAACACACACACACACACACTCACTCAATGGTCCTTCTGGGATTCTTCTGGAAAAGGAAGGAAAAAGTCACTTCAAACTGTCTTCTCACTGAAAGCAGACAAGTTGGTGTCCAGAACAAAGCTTTGACTTTACCTGCTGCTGAAGCGAGAGGAGCAGATGAATCCTCTGAAAGACAGATAATATAGGGTTTGGTCACGGGTAACAAAACTAAAGTGATGTAAGCAATTCATTTTATTATATTTGGTATGAGATATGATGATAATAATTAGGTAATTATTAGTCAATGTGCCCTGCATATTTAGTAGTAGTAGTACTGCAGCAGTGAATCATGACACTGTGGTTATGACTGAGTAGAGTCCACTCTTTACTGACTGACGCGACACTAGTGTAAATATCTGAATGCAGGAGTGAAAATGCATGTCACAGATGGCCGTAGCTATGGGTGGCTCGGGGCGTGAGGCGTCAGCTCCTCCGCCAGCCGCAGTTCCTCCGTTAGCTGTAAACCGAAGGCGGCATCAGTTTCAGTGCTGCTCCACAGGGAAATAACATGACGTTTCCACTGCTGTAGATCATGGGTCTGAAACCTATAACTCTTCTGGTCTCTACATCTGGCTCGCGGGCGACTGAAGCCAATCACAGCTGTCCTCGGGACAACACCATGTGTTTCTGAAGGAGCCGTGAATGTGTTTTCACGCTGCTTTTGTCACAGTCTTGTCCTGCATCATATCGGTGTTAGAAAAATGCATACATTTACTTATACTTAATTTTAAACATTATGTTTTGGTTCTCTTGGACTTAATTTTACAAATGTTGTGTTTTATGGCTCAGCCAAAAACATTGCCGACCTCTGATCTAGAAGAAAGGCTTCCTTTACACTTGGCAAAACAAATTCATAACATTTATTACTAATTGATGATTAGTAAATGATGAAATAAAAACACAGTAATTACACACACACACACACCGATTGGATTTCTTTTAAAGCCACTGATGCGTTTGAATGCTTTTAAACATAATAAAATAAAACTTTACCTCATCATTGACACTGATACTAGGGCCTGTGTGTGTGTGTGTGTGTGTGTGGATAGTTTGTGTAAAACTTACAAACTCGCTCTCCATCACCTCGAGCACCAGCCACCGAGTTGGAGGAGGTGGGGGTTGCACGGGCCCGGTGGAGTCGATGTCACCACAAATAATCAAATGCATTACAATATTACACACACACATATACTATAACAAAAGCAACAGCAATAACACAATTACCATCTGGCTCTGAGTAAGGCGCTGTTGGCGCCTTAAACGGGTCACCCTTCTGGCCCATCTTTCCAGATATCTAAGTCTAGAAAAGCACAATATAGAATGGCTTTATATGGAAGTTAATGCATCTCATTAAATGACATTATTAGAAGAATAATTAACGTCCTAGGCCGCGTTCTCTCTGGTTAATTAATGCGCGCACAGCTGCATGTCGCGTGCTTAAGCTGCGTTTGTGCGCCATTCTCTTCTTTTTGAAGCAAAATTGAGCGAAAAGTCTCAGTCTGACGAGAGAATAACGTTAGAGAAAGTGTCATCTGAAATGTTTGTAAGTTAGGAGCTCGGTCTCGCTCACAATCAGAAACCGCGTGCTTCTCTTTCAACTTTTCCTTTATCAGCGACCTGAATTGGAGTCATTTTCCCGAATAATTCCTTAAATACACTAATATTCACTCAATATGAAACACTATACAATATAAATTATAAAACAATCACGAATCTTACCTCGCGAAACTGAGGCCAGCACGCTTCGGTGGCATTTCGTTGACAAAGTGCACACGAAGTCAATCAGTGGGGAAAAGAGTCGAAAGAACCGAATCTCCGTCTCTCCTGCAAAGTGAGGGGAAGTTCGACTCTTTTCAAAGTACGACTCTTTCAAAGATTCATCTCTTTTGGTTCGAATTCTAAAGGAGCCGGTCGGTAATTTTGACATTATTTAAATTGCAATGTCAAACTGCTTTCTTTTTAAAAATCTTAAAGTTGTGAATTTTAAAGTTTATATGTACTATAAAATACATTCTTGGAGCGATCATTCGTCCAGCCACTCGAGGTCCAGACCTTCCCCACGGAAAGACTTCCGCTCCACAACGTAATCGTAGCGGAGTTCCTCACCCACAGCGATGCCTTTTATAGCGATCAGAAGCAAGGTGTCCTTCACCCCAGTGGCAAACTCCATCCTGCTAAGCTGGGGCTGGACGTTGGGGTTCTTGCAGCAGTGGTTCATCTTCCTCCCCATAGTCTCATTGTCCCGGTGACACTTGCAGGGGAAGGCACATTTTTCTACCTTCTGACTGGAAGAAGAGGTAGCCCATTGCTCCTCGTGGTGTCGCATGGTAGATGGCCAGACCCTCTGCCCTGGAAACAAGTCTTACGTTTTATCATCATCCTGATTCCACTCTGTGAACAATTCAGTCTATGGGAACAACATCAGTTTGCCATGAATGAAGTGTTCTCACCTTCGCCTTTCTCTCCGCCAAAATCTTTGATGGAGAGTCCAGACCACTTCTGACGCAGGACTCGTCGCTTGAGGTCCTCCTTCTGCTCCAACACCGTCCTGGTTGGCAGCTTCCACTTGGAAGCCACTTGCTCCGCCGTCGGATGATTGGCTGTCCAGCCCTCCGTGGCAATCATCTTCAGCTTCTTGATTGTCGGCTGGCGTCGGTAGCACTTGGCTGTGAAGACAAAACAAAAAAATTAAATATGTAAAAATATATAAAATTCTTGTCTTTTCCCTGTGATGTAATCATCAGCGTGTGACACACGCACACACACCGTCCTTCACATCTACTTACACAGAAGGTGTTCCTCTAGACTTGTGAACTGCAGAACCCTCCACTTGTCGTAAAACAACCGGTCATCCGGAAAGCCTGCGTTCACCCGTGCTGCCTTGGAAGGCGGCTGACCCTGGGGAGTCACGGGGAACACTTCCAGGAACTCGGTGAAGCTCTTCTTCTCCTGGCCGGCGTCGACGTCTCTCTTGCGTTTCGCCGCCGGCTCCGCTGCTTCATCGGGACTTCTATATAAAGCCGATTCATATGAGAAACACGTTGCAACGTGCCCGAGCGCAAGTCGCAGTCATTCACCTTCTCTTCTGGAGAATGGAGAGCATTTTGGCACCTGCGCCCGCGTCATCACTGGTCCTCATGACATAGTGCTCGTTCGCCACGGCACTGGTGTGCGCCAGGTACCTCGCCACCTTGCTTCTCTCCTCCTCAGTGAAGGCGGCCACTGCTTCCATCTCCACTGCCCGCCTCATCTCCTGGCTGGTGACCTTGGGCAGGTGATAGCTGTAATTTTAACAACAAAGTAGGGTCAGCACTGATCTACCGCTTGGAGGACTTTCTTTTGTGCACCAGCTAAACGAGTATGACTCTTACTGCTCGTGAAAGCGGTCCATGTCGCCGGTGGCGCTCCTGATGATCTGTCCGCCGTTGCCGAGGAAGAACTTGTCGTCCTCGTCCACACCCTCCTTGAGCAGTTAGGCGTCCAGCATCTGGGGAGGGAAGGCATGGAAACAGAAATTCAAAGTTGGATATAGTCTGGTGGGGTTTTTTTTTTGTGCTCGTTTGTAATAGTCAATTACTTACAGCCGCTTCCTCCGGCTCCAAGGAAACTGTGGTCACACGTCTGTTGCCAGTTTTGTGTTCGGAAATGCCGAACCACACTCGCCCGTTCTTGTGCTTTTTCTTGAGCCACTCTCGTACCTGGAGAAGAGCGTAAACAACAATACGCGACATCTGTCAATAAACACAGTGTCCAAAGCACGCTGATGCGTATCGAAACGCGCTACAAGTCGGACCGGTGTAATCGACAGTGAAAGGTAAAACTTACGCTCATCCCCCTGACGGCATCGGGCCGCTGGCAATGGGTGAAGATCAGAATGGCCTTGCAGTACTACCGGAACAAGGTCATCTCCGTCGGCTGGACAAACAACTGCTCCTGCAGCCGCCCGTAGATCTCCAGCATGTCAGGCTTGGCCTTGTCAATGACGGCCATGCACTCCTGCACAGACTTGATGCCACCCTGGTAGCGTTCGTAGCTGGGGAACAAACACAAATGACAACGAGTTGAAGCAAAGTCGTTAGCATAAAAGGATCATAAAAGCTCTTGTGTGAGGTGAATTCGCTTGTGGTTCTCTTTTATTCACTTTTATACATTTACCTCGTCTTAGAAGCGGCCTTGGTGTCATCTTTGTGGACCCCTTTCCGGAGGAGTTTCAGATAGTTGTTGTATACCCTGCATTTCTGCTGCAGGTTCAGATCTGTCATATTAGCATGGGACAAAAACTGAACAAAGCGAATCAATCTTAATGTAATTCAATCTTGTGGCTGCGCTCAGATTAGCCTTTTTAAGCCTGGCGAAGAGGTCCGACGTCTCTGTTTGCTTCTGAAAGAAACTCAGGTCAATGTCCGTCTGGTCCGGCAGAAGAAACCGCAACATCCGCGCAACGCTGTCCACCTGGAACGAGGCACAACACGTGTGGTTAGTGCGGAGGAGAAACCGGCACTGTCTCTGTCACATTCACACCGGTGGAGAACAGACTTACTTCCTGCTGGCAGTTCTGAACATTACAATACTGGATCAGGTGCTTCTTAAACTGCAGGAGCTTCGGCGTCTCTGCAGGAAACCATTCATACAGACCCATGTTCTGCATGACCAGCTGAACGCCAGTCCACTTTGACACTGATGGGCTGCGAGGACACACAAAGAACATAAATTACTCGTTTGAAAAAATCAGAACGTGTCGCTCGGGCCTCCACACAGTGGTGCGCGGTTTTGAGGCCGAGAGCTCGGACGTGGAGTGAAACGCGTGTGCCCTGGTGGTCCACTTTACTTAATAAACCACACTTTCTTGTCCGTGTTTCTTCCGTACGATCGCCCCCGCAGACGTGCCGTGTGAGGTCGTCCAGCACGAAGCTACCAGCTGCCTTAAAAAGGTAAAAGATTTTTGGTTTTAAATTAATTTCTCCGCGACTGTGGCACCTAACGACACGAGGCTGGCATCGAAATGAAGGGCAGAATCAGATCTACATGTCTGTGTGCGTGCGTAATTGCGTGAGAGATCAAAAATCAAGCATCCACGGAGCTCTCGTGCAGCACGGAGCTATCACCGGATGAATAAGGAAACGATAAGAGTAGTGGTATTTCACCGGCGGCGTCCGATGGGGCCGGGCGGCCCGCTGAGCCTCCCACTTATCCTACACCCCTCATGTCTCTTCGCAGTGCTTCACAGACTAGAGTCAAACTCAACAGGGTCTTCTTTCCCTGCTGATTCCGCCAAGCCTGTTCCCTTGGCTGTGGTTTCGCTAGATAGTAGGCAGGGACAGTGGGAATCTCGTTCATCCATTCATGCGCGTCACTAGTTATATGACGAGGCATTTGGCTATCATTTGGCTTTGAACCGGGACATAGTGTCCACATCGCGAACCCTTGGGACCGGACGATTGGTTCCGGCTTTCCCGGGATTGATCTAGGAGCCGGTCTCCTTGAGTTCGATTGGCCAATGCAGAGCAGCCACCGCCCCGGACCGGGCCCAGCTCTTTCCTTCCTGTCACCACCAGCCCGAAGTGATCGATACGGGTTTGCCCTTTTCCGATTGCCCTCGAGTCAGCCATTCCCCGAGTTAAGCCTCACCCTGGTTGTCTGTTTGCATAGACCGAAGCGATTGTCCCTCATCCAGTCCGACTTCCATCTTTGTCACCTTGCCTCCATTTGGACCAATTCCGATGCCAGCTGTTCTCTTGACTATGTGCGAGCCTTGGCCTTGCACTCTAGGTCAAAGTCCCTTAACACATCCAAGCTGCCCAAGATCGCCCTCTGACAAAGCAGCTTTGCTAAGTATCGCAACCTTCTTCCTGCAAGGCCCAGGGCCTCCAGTACCTCGTAATTCTTTCTTGGCCATAGCCCCCCTTGCACCAATCGGAAAGCCAAATATCCGTACGCTCTGGACCCCCAGCTTGGATTTCATTGGATGCTCAAAAGTTCCATAGTGCAGTACCTTCTCCAGTCTCGCCCGCTCCAGGGTGTTTTCTGATGACTCATACCTGACGGTCACGTCGACGGCCAAGGCGTGACCAGCCCGCACGAAGACTATGTCGATTCTACGGGCCCTTCCATCACCTACTTCAAATCCGTATTCTCGCCCGACTCCCCATCCGAGACTTACCGCCTCGGACGCCAGGAGGACACATATTTTGTTGTGCCAGGTAGTCCGTGAACGGACCATTTCACGGCACTCGCCCAGGATGTGAGTTGCCGTTTCCGTGTGTGTTTTACACAGTCTACAAGTCGCCGGAGCGTCCTGTCGACCTCTCTGCTTGAATTCACGGGTAGGGTATACATTAGCCCGTAGCTGGAGGGCTGCTAGTGACGCTCTCTGAAACCATTGGGTTTCTGGAGCCAGCCGTTGCTGATCTTATCTGCTTTGAAACTCTGTATACCCCTCCCTTGCACACCCAACCCTGTCCATTTTGTAAACTCATCTTTCCATTTGCATGGGCGGGGGCGTTGGGCTATCACCGAGTCAGGGTCTTGTCCTCTCATGAGGGGTGGCCTCTCCATTTCCTTACCCCCTGCTCTAAGCCAACATCGTCTGAATCGCTTGTCCACCCTGGAGTCCCGCACTACAGCTCTCGTCATCGCATCTTTGGATCTGGCGAGTCTATAGATCCTTCGAGCCTGGGTTGATGGTATGTGACAGGAAGGCTTCCAAATACCCAGGCCTCCATCTGCTTTGCTGGCATACAGCAGTCCGTCACACGTGGACGATGGTAAGTGGAGCCATCTCTTCACGGCCATCGTTATCGCTCCATCTAGCTTGAGTAGTACAACCTGTTGAGTAGTACAGGTTCGCATCGCTGTGGACCAGTTCGTAAAATAGTCTCGGTATCGCATGGATGTTAAGGATCGTCACCTTCTGAGACGGTTTAAGAATGCAGTGCTCGATCATGTCTACCCATCTGCCCAGCATCCCGACCGGATCGCTCCTCATTACTCCTGCCCACGGGTTATCTTCACACCGAGGTGTTTGAATACCTCATCCACACTGGTGTGTCTCAGGGGGTTGCCCGATATAGACCATGGTACACAGGCGTTTACCACAAACGATCCCCTTGTTGGTGTTAGTAGGAACCCGTTGCATTTTCTGATGTTAACCTTCATGCCGGTAGCCAGACAGAAATCGCTCAACAGATCGAGGCTTCTCTGCATCCCGTTGTGAGACTTGCCAATCAGCACTAGGTCATCAGCGAATGCAAGTGTCGCCGCCGTATGACCTCTTATGGTGTACCCCTCGCCCAGCTTGTCCATCGTTAAGATTAGGGGGTCCAGAGCCAAGTTAAATAAGATGGGGGACAGCGGGTATTAAAAAAACCCACTTTTATACCAATCGAAGGGGTTTTGAACCTCAACAGCTCAATCATCGTCTGCCTCCCCTCGTAGGTATTCTTGATGAGCCCGACCACGTGTTGATTCACCGTGCTCGCCCCCAGTCCCTCCCAGAGGTGTTCATGCGATATTGAGTCGAAAGCCTGTGCAAAATCTACTGCGACTACTGCCAGGTGCTTGCCCTTATCCTTCGCATCCTGGACGAGGCTTTTGAGGATCTCTGTTTTCCGAACATCCCGGCGCTGCTCTGAATCCTCTTTGTCTTGGGCTAATCGCACTTGCCCCTGTTAGCCGTTTCGTTACAATCGTTGTAAACAGTCGCAGTAGTAGGGACCCGATCGTAAAGGGGTCTCCAATTGCTCAGACTCTATAGGGCCCCGAGATCGTGGCAATTTGTGAGTAGTAACGTTCTTGCTGTTTTGCAACACACAGGGACAGGCCCAGTGAACCACCACAGGTTAAATAATATCATCAATAGTCGGCTCTGGGGATCTTTAGCCAGGATGTCTTTTTTGGTGATGCCGTCCGGACCTGCAGCTGTGTCTTTCTTTGTAGCCTCGAGGGCATCCGTCACTTCTTGTAGCGATATAGCCCCACACAGGAGTTGTCCTCACGCCGCTGCCCCGCCTCCCTTACCATCTCTGCCGAAGCTACGGCAGTCGCATCCTCTGAATCAACCACTCCTGCCAACTAAACACAGCGTCACACACTCACAGCGTCACCCCACGAGCCTCAACACACACACACACACACACACACACACACACACACACACACACACTCACAGCGTCACCTCATGAGCCTCAACACACACACACACACACTCACAGTGTCTGCTGCAGTCACGTCCGCCGGCATTATTATGGCTCCTGCCGCCGCGGCCTGAGTGATCAAACACAGTCACGTGACCCTGAGCTTCAGCGGGCGCGCACACACCTGGCCACCGCCTCCTCCTCACCCCTGGTGTTCATCTCCTGCTTTGACACGGCCTTCCGCACATCACAGCCGTGTCCATTTATACTGTGGTACTTCTGGACTGTAGAGAACACACCAGGATTACTTCACACACACGACATCAGCGCACACACACACACACACACCTGACATCAGCGCACACACACACACACACACACTAGAGCAGTGGTCAGCCTGTCTCTCTCTCTGTCTGTCACACACACACACACACACACTCATCTTCCACTCACTCATGATCCGGTCGATAGAGTAATGGTCATAAAAAGTGATGAAGGCAAAGCCTCGTTTGGTCACGGTCTTGTGATCGAGTATGATCTCGATCGCCTCAATAGTCCCAAACTTTTGAAAATATTCGCGCAGGTGCTGCTCCTCGGTGTCGCCCTTGAGGCCGCCCACAAAGAGCTTCTTCACCGTGGCGTGGGCTAACGGCTTGTCCGAGTCCTGCGGTGTGGAGTCAATGAGAGGTGCGCACGCACACACACACACACACACACACACACCTCGTGGGACACGGCTCTCTTGGGCTCCACCAGCCGCCCGTTTACGTGGTGAGGCCGAGCGTCCATCGCCGCGTCCACCTCAGACACACGGGAGTAGGTGACGAAGCCGAATCCTCTGGGGGGAAAAAGGCGAGCACGCTGGAAAAACGCCGTGAAAACAGACAAAAATGTATAAAAAAGCACGGGGGAGATTGCATGGAGTAGACCTGGACGAGAAACGGGGAGAAAACTGAGAAAAACCGGGCAGAAACGAATAAAAAGCGGGGAAATGTGAAAATCGCACAACGTGTGGTTTATTAACTAAAGTTGACAACCAGGCAGCAGGTGCTTCAAGCTGAAGCCGAGCTGTCGGACTGGAATCCGCGCGCGACCCCGTGGATGCTTCCGAGATCGAGCGAATTCAAACTGGTGTGGCTGTAGGCAATTAAGGCTTGATTTAAGTTAATGTTAAACGCTGAAATCTGAGAGGTAGAGCCAAAAGGACTTAACAAAAAAGCCTACAGCACCTGGTATTCCCAGGTGGTCTCCCATCCAAGTACTAATCAGGCCCTACTCTGCTTAGCTTCCGAGATCTGACGAGATCGGGCGCATTCAAAGTGGTGTGGCTGTAGGCAATTAAGGCTTGACAAAAATCCACTTAAAGATTTGACCAACAGGAAAAAAGTAAATAGACAGACAGACAGACAGACACACACACACAGACAGACACACACACACCCACACAGACAGACAGATAGATACACAGATTGATTGATTGATTGATTGATTTAAAAGATCAAAAAAGCCTACAGCACCTGGTATTCCCAGGTGGTCTCCCATCCAAGTACTATTCAGGCCCTACTCTGCTTAGCCTCCGAGATCTGACAAGATCGAGCGCATTGAAAGTGGTGTGGCTGTAGGCAATTAAGGCTTGATTTAAGTTAAAGTTAATTGCTGAAATCTGAGCAGTAGCGCCAAAAGGACTTAACAAAAAAGCCTACAGCACCTGGTACTCCCAGGTGGTCTCCCATCCAAGTACTAATCAGGCCCTACTCTGCTTAGCTGCAACTCAGGACACACCCCGAGTGGAACCATTCCTGCAACAAGATAGACTGTATGAACAGGTACACGCACACATCCACAACCAATCCCACGAACCAAGACATCAGAGCCAGAGTAAATTTCTTCCGAGAATGGTAAAGTCTCTGCTAAAAGAAGGGACTGACTTGCTCCTGTGTCTCGGAGTATTACAATGGACTTACCAGGAGAGTCAGCACAACACAGCAAAAACTGGAGAGTTGAAATGTCAGTGTTAACCATTCTGGAGTTACTTTTAACTCTTAAAATGTCATTTTAACACATTTGGAGTTAAACAGGGCAGGGAGTAGTAGTTAATAGAGAGAGTTGATCATCAATTTGAAAACGACTCCATAATAGATTCAATTAGACCACACCCCCAATTCAGTTGTAGAAATCTCAAGATTGGCGCCATTTTCCATGTGAAGACTCTGAAGGTAAGTCTTTTGAACATTAATCAAACAATTAAAATATATTTATTGGTTGATGCTAAATGTTACAGTAGTGAGGTATTATGGAGTATAGAGCATAAAAGACTTGAGCAGCAATGTTTTTAAAAAAAAAAATTAGTAAAGTGTGCGTGCTATAAGAAACACATTTATCTGTTCGCTGGGATAAACGCATGTGCTTGTAGCCGAATTTTTACAATATTGCCACCATTTAATTAAAGCATAGAACACATTTGTTGAACAAGAAAATGATTCGCTGTTTAATGCCTATATATAGTGGTATTCTACACGTTTGTTAATTTTGTTTTAAAATCAAACTATTACATTGCAAGTTTTTAATTTCACAAAAGTCAAATAGTGGCAAATTTAACGATATTTATACGGGACGTATGCGAAGCGGTTTAAAATCTTAGGGACCGTCAAAAAGAGATGTCTATTTTCTGTGTTGCCCTTAGCTTGCTGTTTCGCTGGTTGCAAACCTGCGGCGTATTGGGTACGTTTGAATATATGAATGTGAAACCAGAAGTTACTGGTTTAGAATCGCGGTATTAAGTGCTTTAAGTAACTCGATTGTGTACACAGCATTCCAACGCATAAAATGTGTTGACGGTTCCTTAAAATGCCGTCAGTCACTTGTAGTTGATTTTATCGGCTTAAAAGGTCTTGTGAGAGAAATCAATCTTAAATGTCTTAGTCATGATGAGTTTTAAAGTTCTGTATATTCTAACCCCTGATTAAGAAGGGAGGGCAGTGAATGAATGTTCTTATTCATTATTCTGCTTAGCTCAGCAGTTTGGACATAGCGTGCGAAGAATATGCTGAGATTGAGAAAAAGAGCGGGGTGTATGTTAAAATGAACAATGTGTTAGACCAGGGAGGTTTATTTCTGAGATTAAAAACTGCTGGCGAAAAGGGGTTGATTTCCTCTAAAATGTAGAAACTGATGACTATGACAGAAAAGGCGAGAGGCCCTCTGACATGTTGAGGGAAGGCGGACAAGGGAGTCATGGGACCGACGTAAAAGCTCGCGTTCCACCTGTAGGAGGGCATCCGCCTTAGGACCTTACATGATGTGTAATTTGGGAAAACAACCCAAAAAAGGGGACTGTTTAAGTAGTGGTTTATGAATATGTAAAAGGTAGCAAGCAATCCAAATACTTGTATCAAATGTCTTTTGAATGTCATTATTGGAAAAGTATATAACCTGTTGTAAAACTTTGGGTGCGGCACAAGCGGCACAGAAGATCCAATTCGGCTGAGAATGCTTCAGGCCTGAAGCATTCATACTCTATTTGATTTAGCTCGATCCTGTTGGTGTTTTAGTTCTCTGTCAAATAAATACCTCCTGGCGTTGACTTCAGCACTTGGTTCTGGCAAGTTTCTTCACTCGGCAAAATCGATCACTGTTCGTTTCTACGACATTGAATGGCGACGAGGATGGGATTCTCCAAGGAATTCTGAAGAAAAAACGACTAGACGATCAACCGACCGAGAGCACAACGCAACCGAGAGAGGCGACTTTCAGCCGCTACCGGAGACGTCCGGTCCGGGATCCGCGAGACCTTCTTCCGCTGACCAACCGACACTGACGTGCACACCAAATTTGTTAAGAAACCAAAGGTAAGACAAAGATTTTTATTTGTCTTATAATTAGATGAGGTGTTGGTTTGCAGTGGAAAAAGGTAAATAGTCATTGATGATTAAGAGCGAAAAATCGTTTGCCAAATTCCGGAGAATCCAAAAAAAGAACTAAAAGAGCGTGCGTAGATTTTAATTGAGTAATTGGATGCAATTGAAGGAACTTGGTCGATAGCACGGAGTCATACAGGAGGTACTGGAGTGGTTGAGGGGACGAGCCTCTCAGAATAGACGTGCCCTGAAAAAAGGCCATTTTCAGGGACTGTGGCAGTCTATGGTTGTGGAGAAATTTGGGATATTTCTCGGTGGAAATTGTGTATTTCCCCTGATAGTCTGGTGAGCTATCAGAGAAGTGCGTCTGAAGTGTGTTCAGATAAAGCCGTGTTGAGGTTTTGGGACGGTGTGTGGATCTGTCTTTGCGTTAAAAGTCACATAACGGGAATAGCCTGTTGCGCTGTTCAGAGTGGTCCCACTGGATAGAAAGGTAAAATCTGTGTTAAAGGAAAATTTGGACTTGGTGAGTGATTGTGGAAAAAGCATTTTTACTAAACCCGTTCCAGAGAGAGTAGAGCATTAGGGCTTCTCCCCAAGCACGGAGCCGTGCCGATTCGTGGTGTGTGTGAGAGAGCGAAAGGAGGGGGTGAGCAGCCCCGCCTGACGCGCTCCTTGTTCTGTGAGAAGCGCCTGAGTGTGCGTGTGTGGGTGAGAAGATTTGAAAGGATTTGAGTGAAAGTCGATGTGTGAGGTTTTTGTGAACGTTGCATTCTTCCGACTGTGTGACACTAAGTTGCGTGGTGAGACTTTGCCCAGGTCTGTGCGTGGAGTTTGCCGTGGTTTGAATACTCTGTTTCTGGCATTGGCTGCGTTGCTGCGTTGTTTGGTTTTTCTCGCAGGGGTTTGGAACATCCAGTCCGGAGAGGATACTGGTGTAAGTGCGGGAGGTTTCAATTAGGGGAATTGTTAGATTCAGTGAAACCGTGAGCTTTGAGACATATCATAGTTAAAATAGTGAGAAATCAACTCATAGAAAACATGGCTAATGATAAAATGTTACAAAAAGACATTAAAGCTAAAAAACTCGCTGCTAGAAAAGTGGCCGTTACCAAAAGTGATAAAAAAGTGAAAACTGCGTCAAAACCAAAATCTACCAAAACTAAAATCAAAATTAAAAAGGTTGTGACTAGTAAAAAACAAAGTGACACAAGCAGCAGTTCCTCCGATGAGGAAACTGATTGGACCAGTGATAACGGTGAAGGGGATAGCCCGATGAACTACATACAGAAAATTTGTAAGCGTGACGCAAAAGATCTGCGTAAATGGTCCGCTGAAGTTGCAGCGAAATTAGCTAAAGCAGGTGAGGAGATTGAGTGGCCAGTGGAAGGCAGTTGGGAACTCGAAGACATAAGAGCTGTTGAAGCTTGGTTGTCTGCGAAAGCCGAGCTGTCCGCTCCAAAGCATGTTAGACTTAACAGAACGACTCGCCTGTTGAAACTGCATTTGTTCCGGACGTATCGAGCGAGGTGGTTCTTGGAGGAGGCGAGAAAGGAGAGCTCAGGGGAGGAGAAAGGGGAGGGGAAAGGGAAACCTGACTCCGCTCTGGCTCCCGCTGTGGCTCCCTCTGCTGGTTCAACCGAAGTGTTGTCTACCGCCCCTCCTAGTTACTCCGATCCGTTTGTCGACCTCCAGCGGCAGATTGCGGCACTGTCTTGCATGTCTCGTGAACCCCCATCACTCCCTGACTCAATGCTGCTTCCTACTTGGACTCCTTCATGCTCCACACCGACACCTGGTGGACAACCACCTACCTCACATTTGTCTCCATACATGCAACCTGTTGCGCCATTGCAAGCACCTAACTTGACTAGTGCATCCAACAAAGACATGCCACACCCATTACAGTTGAGGCAGGGACCACCTAGAAGCGTGCACACACAAGAAGGAAAAGAAGTAGGGGTGTTTGTTTCACAAGATACGGGAGAGATGGAAGAATTTCAGGTTTGTGGAGGGAAGCTGATGTTGAAAAAAGAGACTGGGTCCCTGGATGGGTCAGAGGCATCTGCGCCATCTGAGGATGCCGATTACCAGCCACCAGGCACGGGAAGTCGTGTTCCTGGTCCCCCGGGTGCCCAAGCACCACGAGGAAAGGGTATGATTGAACGGATGGGCGACATGATGACTTCAATCTTGACACCCGCATGTCCAAGCTCCCCTAAAGGACCAACTGGCACGGACATTTGTAACAATCCAACTTGTGGTAACTATCGCCCATCCTCAGGGGTAGACACCGGCAGAAGCAGTGTGCGTGCACACTACCAGGAAGAATCAGAAGCGTCTGCTAGACCCCTCGGTGAGGAGGAGGAATTGGAAAGAAGGCGTGAAATAAGAGATAGAGAGATTGAAAGAGAACGTAGAAACAAGGTTCTTGAAGAGTATGGAATTGAAATGAGGAAAAGAAGGGACCAGATTGAAAGAGAAGGTTCTGACATGATGTTAGATTATGGGGAGAGTCCGGAGAGATGCCATCTGACGGCTGATTTGGATGGAAACCCCATTCCCTACACTGAACCTTATTGGACTTGTCAAGGAAAAGAGAATTTAGAGCAGGCTAACAAACGCATGTCGATGACTTTGATGGGTCAACAAATGAACCCAGACGATGTAGTACCCCAAATTAACATGTCAAAGATAAGAACTGACGATGCATTCACAGAGTGGAGAACTAAGCGGACACGTAAGCCAGG
>MU204209.1:0-31374 GCA_017309775.1 Paedocypris sp. Pulau Singkep
ATTCATTGTTAATGGCAGAAAAGCGCCATTCATTCTTAATGGCAGCAATTGCTCTGTACTGTGGAAAGACGGTGCGGGCGGCGGAGCGGGCGTTGGGTGGGTTTGAGGAGTCGCAGCAGACGGGGGCGGGCGGCGGGTCGGGCGGGCGGCGAGTGCCGGGCGTTGCCGCTTGCGGCTATATTTATTATTATTATTATTACACGTGTACAGTGTGCGGATGTGCTTGTGCTGCAGGATCACGCGCTGGACTACGAGGAGCTCCTGAGTTCTGGTCTGTATAAGGAGACGTATCGGTCCGACATGATCCGATGGGGTGAACTGATGAGGAAGCAGGACTCGGGGTTCTTCTGCAGACGGGCCATCCAACATGCCACACAGCCAGTCTGGGTAAGAACCCAGCAATCACTCTTTTTATTTGTATTTATTTTGTATTTTTTTTAACACTAGGGCCTAGTGTTGTCACGATACTACAGATTTCAACTTTGTCACGATGCGATACAAAAGAAACTTGATGGCATTTTTGAGACGATGGGGACGCTACAACAGTGTTAGGGCCTTTTTTTATTTTATTTATTTTATTTATTTGCTTTATTTTAACAAACCAGACTGGAACATGAAAATGTGTCTGAATTAGGGATGGTCAATAGCACCATTTTAAAATCTAAATCGATACTTTTGGCAACTAAGATAAAATTGGTCTTTTATTTTTTTAAACATATCTATACTGCTTATTAATATCCTTATAGTAACGGCAACATAACATAGACTAACCCTAGCCCAAAAATACTTGCTTTAATGCCAATAATACCATAATGAATCAGATAAATAAATACATATGTGAAAAGCATGTATTTTAAAATATAAATAAAATATAAAATACAAAGGTTTAAATTGAAAGATTGTAGTGCTTAAAAAACCGGCACTATAATATCAATAAGATGCAAAAAAACAGTAAATATTCAAAAGTAAAACATCAAAGTAAACATGTTTTCAGGACAAGCACAATGTTCCCATTTGACTTGATTTCATACTTGAATTTAGCATGAGTAAAATACTCAAGTTCTTTTGATGTTGGATACTTTGCTACTTTGACTCGAGTCTTTTTTAACAGTGCTGACTTTTCACTAGTATTGGAGTCACTTGTGCAGTGCGTATCTGTACTTTTACTCAAGTCTGGCTGTCAGGTACTCTCTACTCCTCTGAGTAGCGTGACTGTGGTCCGTGTATGTGGTTGGCAGATCATCAGCGACTGCAGAAGACGGTCGGATGTGCTTTGGTTCCGTGGAGAATTCCCCGGCAGGTGCGTGTGTGTCCGCGTGGAAGCGTCTGAAGAGCGGCGATCACAGAGAGGATGGAGATTCACCGCAGGTCTGCCTTCGGTCCTGATGCCCGTCGCCATCTGTAACCGTTTCAATCGCTTCTGCTCAGGTGTGGACGACGGCGAGTCGGAATGTGGTTTGGACGAAGGCGTGGAGTTTGACTGGATCATCAGGAACGACGGAGACGAGGACCTGCTTGAGAAGCAAATAGAGGGGCTGTTGTCCTCCATCTAGTTCCAACAGAACTACCGTGTGTCTTCTATTAGTGGCCTGTCTCTAATAGTAGCCTGTCCTCGGTGCAAGCAGACGTTAGTCTATATGATATTATCTCATTTATTTTAGTGCTGTCAAAGTTAACGCGAAATCAGCACTTCCCATTATATATATACACATTAAATCATAATCAATACAGTACAGTTCAAATTAATGTTAATTTTTTTTGTATAAGACGTAGGTCTCTATTAAACGCCTGTTGGTCTGAATACGATTTTGAATAAATATTGATATATATATGGTACATGTTTTGTAGGCCATAATGACCGAGTCCATTTGAAAGTGTACATTCCATTAAAATTATCCAGATATTTTAATAGTCAAAATCAACAATCTAGTGCAATTTCCCTGCTGTGGGACTAATAAAGGTGTTTTCAATTTTTGTCATTTATTTAAAATCAGTATTATGATGTGTGTTAAAAAATATGCAATAAAACTTCTGCAATAACAAATTCAGGAGAAAAAAAAAACATTTTATGGTGTTTTCGGGCGCAAAATAAAGATTTTTTTTTTTATTATTTCTGGTTAAATTATGTAAATTTTTACATTTTTAAAAATATTAAGGATTCTCAGGATTGATTCAGGTGAAAAAGTGAATTTCACATTTTCTCGTTTTTATTTTTAAACAAAGAAAGTTTAATCGCTTTCGGTAGAACGTAGAAACTTAGTAACCACTCCAACGTGAACGTGAACACAGGCGCTAGAACATTTGTCCTCTAGAGGGCAGCAGCGAGTCATCTTCAAACACCTTCACAATTACAGTCTAATCAAGTGACAATTGCAGTCGCGTATAAAAACCTAGATTTGCTTGTTGCTCTAACATAAATCCTTTTGAATTTCACCCCCTTATGAACACACACACACACACACACATTAATGAAGGATCAAACTGTCCAAGCGAATAGAGAAAAAATAATAAATAAAGTGGAAACACTCAGGTAGTCGAAAGGCATTGTGGGAAATGTAGTTTTTGGTCAGCGCACGCTCTTAATTTATTTTCTGGTATTTATTTCTAGACGCTCAAAACACTGAAGCTCTCGCGGGCCACAGAGAATGACACGACACCAGCCGAAAGATTGTAGTGTATAAATAAAGCCAAACTACCACGGTGGATGCATCACTCACTCATTTATTGAATGATCATTTATTGATTGAAGGAGATCAATTCTCAGCTTTAATAGAGCTCAATCAATAATGGGAGGATGAGCAAAGTCACCAACAGAGTGGCTCCACTGCGCAGCAGGACACACCCGCCGGTCGGGGGCGGATCCTTCTGGGGAGAACAGGGCGGAGTCTTGCCTGAAACAGAAAAAAACGTGATTTTATAGATATGTTTGAAAAAGACATTTCAAGTCTGAACCTGTGGGGAAATATCGCATGTTATTAGACCGTGAGACCGAGAACTCCCAGAAAGACCACGAGCCACTGAGCCACTAAGATAATAATTCATACCTTTTGAATATCGGTCCAATTTGATTATGTACAACATGTCAAAGTTTTAAGCTTAATACATTTGCCAAAAAAAAGGGTTGCAATCTCTGCTAGTCGTAGTTTTCCATTGTTCGTTTAGACAAAGATTTTAAATTTAGTTTAGAAAACAGTCGTTTTGTTTTAGTCCCAAATTATTCATCTTAATTTTTTTATTTAGTCGACTAAATGACAGTGTAGATTTAATAAACGAAAATATAGCTGCTATATATTCTAAATGTTTACTAAAGAATTCTGTATGTCTTACAAATCTGAATATGCGAACATTCAAAATATACAGATCTTGTTTTTATTTTTCTTGGAAATTATTTCTATAAACTTTTCTTTCAATCCAAATAAATATTCTTGAAAATTAAATGAGAAAATTAAATACAGTAAAAAAAAAAAGTATCACGTTTATAAGTGACAAAAAATGGTTGTGCGGTGAAAGAGAAAAAGAGGTTTGAGCAGCAGATGGCGCTTCAGGTGTGTTGTGTTTCTGCTGGTGATTGTTGCCAGTGTCGGGTGTAACGCGTTACTGTAATTAAAATAAACCTTTTCACTGAAAAAGTAAAGTAACGAATTACTGCTCATTTTTAAGTATTTTAATTACAGTTACTTACATTGTACTTGCGTCACAATATAAAATGTTTAAATTTGCTGAATCTCATCACTGAACACTGAAGAGTCTGAAGCTTAACGAACGATTGCAGGCGACTTTGTGTTAAACACGCTGCGTCTTGCACAATCACGTCTTTCAGCCGCATTTATTGTTGCAGAATATAGTTTGTTTCTCAGGAGTTTTGTTTCTTACCTGAAATAAGGTCACATTTCCTACGGAAAACTTTATTTATTACGGAATGTTTTACAGAAGGTAATAAAGATGATTCAGAAAGCTCAAACGATTCCATGTTTCACTAATTGGCTTTTACATTATTTATTCGTAGAGAAAAAAAGTGTCGTTGACGAAAATCTATGTCAGCTAAATGAACACTGAGACTAAATACAGCTGTTACTGTTCATATTGTCTTACCCGTCTCCACAGTTATAGTCTTGAGCACAGCATCAGCATCGCCCTGTTTGATGCTGCACTCGTACACCACAGATGCCTCCGCCTGCTCACACGTGAAGTTCAGCTGACATTTACCTGCAGCCTCCGCGGGCAAGATGCTGGCACAGTCCTTGTATTTGTCATCTACAGTATCTGTGCCGTTAGTAGCAACCAGCTTTCCTCCTATGTTGAAGGAACAGACTGTCGTCTTCACCTCAGGAGCAGTATCAGGAGTGTAAGTGCAGTTCAGCAGCAGCTGCTTGGTGCCATTCATGCAGGCCTTAACCTGAAGATCGGTTTGGGAAACTGCAACACCTACACACACACAATCACACACAACACACTCATCAACACCTACACACACACAATCACACACAACACACTCATCAACACCTACAAACACACAATCACACACAACACACTCATCAACACCTACACACACACAATCACACACAACACTCATCAACACCTACACACACACAATCACACACAACACAATCATCAACACCTACACACACACAATCACACACAACACACTCATCAACACCTACACACACACAATCACAGCCTCTGATCAGCTTTAACTCGTGTGTGAGTAAAGAAAGTGAGTGAGATCGTCTCAAGGGCGAATCCTGTCAAACACAGTGAACACCATGTGTGTGTGTGTGTTTGTGTGTGTGTGTGTGTGTGTGTTTGTGTGTAAAGCGGGAGTATCACTAAAGTGAAGCGGCACTAGGTGTCAGTGTTAATCTTGACAAAGATTTTTAATTTAGTTTTTAGTTTTAATCTTTCGACTAAAACTCAGTTTTGTTTTAGTCCCAAATTAGTGATCTTAGTTTTTTTTTAGCTTTACTGTAATTTTAGACGACTAAAGACCACAGCATTTTAGTCAAATAAATTACAGTTTAGATTAATCAACGAAAATATAAGCGCTTTATATTCTTGTTTTTTTATGTTTACTAAAGTTGCTAAATATATGTAAAATGCATACAAATGTCTTTGGAAAAACATTCCTCTTTCTTGAACTTGTTTTTATAAAGTTTCTTTCAATCCGAATAAATGTATTCTCATAATTGAAACCTCAGCAAAAAGGAAATTGAATACAGTAAAATGAAGTAAAATTATAATTGCGTCACGTTTCTAGGTAACAAATGTTTGCGCGGTGAGAACAGAAGTTTGACCAGCAGATGGCGCTTGAGGTGTGTTGTGTTTCTGCTGGTGATTGTTGCTTCAGTAGTTTTTTAAGGTGGCGTAATGAATCCATATATCTGAGCAATTTGTTTTCCGAAGAAGCTCGCGTTTCTCTCCCATCTTGCTTTTCAAGCATCGCTAAAAGACTCTGTGTCCTGATTGGTTCTCACCGCGTTTGCACTCGCCTTTCTCCACAAGCTCGGATTATGATTGGACGTCGTCCCGAAAGGCATTTTCATTTACTTTTTACTCGTTGACGATAGTTTCAATAAATTTAGTTAAAGTTTTTGTCCCTGAGCGGGAGTATTTATACAGTTCTCGTGAAAAAGTGTTGTTGACGAAGACGATGAGGTAAAGATTTTGTCAACGAAATGAACACTGCTGTGTGTGTGTGTGTGTGTGTGTGTGTGCGTGTGTGTGTGTGTGTGTGTGTGTATAATCTTACCCCAGAGACACATTATGACAATGGCAGCGTAACACCTCATGCGGTCTTCAGTGATGAAAGACAGAGACAGAAAAGCCTGGAGAACAGACAGACAGACAGACAGACAGACAGTTGGTCTTGGTCTTCTAGATTTATATTTGACTGTATAAATCAGCAGGCGACATTCTGGCACATCTCACCGTGTTCGTCTTCCCCACAGAGTCAGGAAACTGTTGATCCTCTGCACCTGCAGCACTTTTATGCCTGTTCTCTCAAGTCTTCCTACACATCATTCTTTCCATGCGCATCGCTCGAGGTCGGGAAAAATGACGCTTAACGCATCATTTGTTTTTGTTCCTTGTGATAAGCATGTTTAAAAAAATAATTTTTTTTAAACGTGTCTGTAAAAAATGTGACGTGATATTAATGTAAAAAAAAGTTTGGTAACATATTACGTGAATTATATTGAAGTAGTTTCTCAGAGTTTACTTTTTAAAGTAGAACATACTTGCTAAAATAATGTAAAAACTCTTGAAATGTTCAGCCTGGCGTTATTCATTTGAGAATTCTTAGTGGATTGTGCTTTTTATTTTGAGAAAATAAACCCCAATTTTCTTGATTATTGGCGGTTTGAATACTAAAGACTCAATTGGCAGAAGAACAACATTTCAATGTATCCTTGTTATAATGTAACAGTTAATGTAGAAATATTTACGCTTTATTTTAATGTTTAAATAGAGTACAGATAGGGTGACTGTCATGGATCCTGGCTTAAAACCAGGCAGGACTCTTAAGTTGAAGTGCCCACAGACTTTTATGTTGGAACCTTCCCTCCCTGCCATGTTTTTTGTAGTTCTAGTCCCCGTGTGTGTTGTCATAGTGATCCAGGTGTTTCCCGTCCCTTGTCTCAGGTGTCGTGTGTCACTCGTTAGTCTGTGTATTTAAGTTCTTCAGTCTGTCTATCATTGCCAGTTTGTCAGTCATTGTTCCTGTCACTCTCACCTCCAGTCCAGTCAAGTCTTGTTCTTGTTCATGTGTCTTTTGGATTCTCGTCTACCGACCCTCTGCCTGTGACTCGACCTTGAGATTAGAATAAACCCTCATTGGACATTACTGCCTTGTGTGCCGTGATCTCGCCCCAGGAAGTGCATGTGAGTCCACCCCGTCTTGTTCCAGTGACAGTCGTTTGTGACAGTGACCACGTTTTGATTTCCAAAAATGAGGACAATCGGCGCGACCTCGGGACACAAATTCAGACGGGCTTCTCTGAGGCTGATGAACACGCTTTCCTATGGTACAATGGTAATACAATTGGGAGTAGAATTAACTCCTGTAATAAAATAATTAAAAGTCTGTCAAAACTTGTAACAAATAATAGTATTTTAGACTTAAAAAAAAAAAAAAAAATAATAATAATAATAATAAAAACAATACACACACATATATATATAACAATTAATTTTGACACATTAAAAAAAGTCTGAAATATTACTTTTTTATCTTTAATATAATATCTTTCTCTTATATAATATCTTTCTCTATATATATATATATATACATATATAATTGAAGTTTAATATGCTTCAATTGTGCAAAATTAACTCTGGCAATACAATAAAAATGCATCTGTAAAAACATGTACAAAAATTTGTCTTAAAACTTATCTTAAAACAATAGAATCATGTTCTAAAAATCAACTCTTCTGTTAGAAAATACAGCTTCAACAAAATCTCTTGATAAGAAGAAGAATAATAATAGAAGATGAGATGAGATGTTTATAATGTGAACTTGGACTTAGAGACTCCAGCACCCGAAACGAGACTTTACACTTGTACCGACCTGGACGCACGTTATGAAAAAGAGTGAAACCCGGACATTTTCGTGAATTTTAAAAATCCGTCCGGACTCCCCGGACAAGAAGTAAAAAGAGGACAAGTCCGGAGAAAAGAGGACGTTTGGTCACCCTAGTAAAAAACTTTGAGCAACACATGCAAGCTTCTCATTGGCTCTCCCTAAAGCAACAAGCTCATCTGATGATGTGGAGCTGCTGATTCTCTTTCCTCTTAATGAAGAACTTTCCTCGTTCACTTTTCATCTGCTGTTCATCAAAATGGCATTTGATCACGTCACGTGTTGAGATTCAAATGACTCAATTAAAACCACAAACCAATTGAACCAATTCTCTTAAAATAAATATAAATTCTAAATGTAAATTTCTCAGTCTTTTAGCCAAAATGGTTTCTTAAACTGACCCCAAAAATTCCACTGGTTTCCTTAAAAAAAAAAGGTGAAATTTACTTTTCAACTTGTTTTTAGCAAAATGTTCTCAATATTCCAAAAGAAACACAGAACAACATTTTTTTTTCAAGAACACATGCACATTCTTTTTAGCAATCACTGGGAAGCGTCCACCCAGTGGCGCAAATCACTTTTCACCTTTTCGGCCAGATATCGCTTTAAGATTTTCCGCAGACATTCGTCTTCGCCCAAAATTCCTGCCCAACAAGCTTGTGTTATTATTTTTTGCTTATGTTACTCTGGCTTTTGTCTGCGAGCATCTTGAGCGACTGTTTAGTGCAGCGAAAATACTTAAGCCACTGAAAAATGACTTGTGCTGCCCACTGCTCCTGGTTTGTGTGTGTTCACTTCACCGTGTGTATGTGCACTTCACTTATGGATTAATGCAGGGACCAAATTCAGCACGATTCCTAGTGGCCGTATTGACAATCACTTCTTTTATGCGCTTTGAGACGTTGAAATTGTGAAAAGCGGCTTACAAATGCACCGAACTTGAACTTGAACTCACATAAAAAAAGGGGGGTTACCTATCTTGCCATCTTGTAGCCTTTTACTACATAATAAAATCAAGATTGCTACACTTTGTTTTGCTATACTTAAGTATTATAAGATAGTAAAATTATCGATAAACAATTAAAATTTAATGTACAATGCTTTAAGTGTAAATGGGATTTTCATTCAAATACGGAAAGTCAACAAATGGAGATCAGTTATTCTGCATTAAATACAATGTGGAAAATCTTAATTGGTTGTTAATGTTCAATGTTTGAATGTTTTAAGGTTAGTGGAAATAAATAAAACTGCCGTTACACTTTCCAGTGACAAAATGGAAAATGTCATCCAAAACGCAGCTTAAATGTACAGTACAATTCATTGTGCAAAATAAGTGCTTTGCAATTTTCCGTTTGAGTACATTTTGGGAGTTAAAGTAGCTTGTTTACAAAGACTGTTTGTGATGATCAAGAAAACATTTAGAGTTTCTCAAAGTGCTTCTCTGTTCACACCTGTTTTATTACGTGGAGCGTTGTCTTTATATTTGTTACAATTAATTTGACTATTTGGAGTTGTTAAATACAGTAAAGAATTATTCCTGCTGTGTTTCATTGACAGTTTTAGTGATTACTGAAGCATTGACTTAATTATAAAGCTCAATATATAAATGTAGAGAAGTAGCTTTAAATGTAGTTACGCTACTTTTGTCGTGCTGTTGTAGCTTCGCTTCGCTACATTTCCCAGGAAGCTACATTTGTCTCAGGTTAGTAGCTCAGCTCGCTACATTTTACAACAAAAAATGATGCATTGGAGGAATTAAGATTGACACTAAATAATAAAAAAAAAAAATATATATATATATATATATATATTATATATGTATATTTATATCTTAAATTGTGTCATGCACAATATGAAAAAAACAAAACAAAAAAAATTGGTGTTGCTCGAATAAATACACTCACGCAACCTAAAGAAATGATTTTGTGAAATATGGTTATATTAGAAACTAAATATGAACTGAAATGTATATTGGAAATATAACCAATATATGTATATCTATGAAGATTTATTAAAAAAAATAATAATTGAGTCATAACAAAATGTACAATCAGTCACATGAAATGAAATACTTTTCAATTTGGTTCTTCGATACACCACAGCGACCTCTACAGGGCGAACTCGGAAGGACACAAACGCAAACGTCCATGCGAAGTCCGGGAAATAAATCCGTCCGGGAAAACGTCGAGAAGGCCAAGATAAACGAGACGTCCGCTGTGAGAAGGGAATCCTAGTTTAAACGAAATAGTTCTGGCAATAATGTCCAGACAGGTGGATGACAAACTTTGTGAACCGCGATCTTCTGGCTAGTTCAGATTTACCATGCGGGGACAACGAGTGACGTTTTTCCCGTGCGTCATGACATCATCTCCCGTCCATATTAATAAATACACTTAAAGAGAAAAAAAACATGCCAGAATATTCGTTAAATAACTTGCACAAAAAAAATAATTTTATACTAAAAAAAAATACATTCCAATTTTAAAGTAAAAGTGTACTGCCCCCTAACTTTAAGGGGGTTACATCTGGACCTTTTTTTTTTTTTTTTTTTTTTTTTTTGCAAATTTTTTTTTTTTTTTTTTTCTCGCAAATAAGACTTTTCTCGTCAAGGGACTTGCTAACACATCCACTCTGCCTCATTCATAATGGAGTCGGTAAAAAAAGTAAGAAACGTAGACATGGAACATTTGATCATATTTAATTCAGACGTCACGTAAAGAATGGACGTAAAGCCGATGCATTCCCTCAGAAAGATTGCATTACGATAATTTCCTGCAGATGGCGCTATACATCCAAAAAGTTGTAGCTTTTGCCGAAATGTTGCAACAGATTTCAGAAATAAATTATACGTATTGCCTTATCAAAGTAACAAATTAATAACAAGAAATCGTCCAAAAAACGATTAGATTTTGCGCACGCACACACACACACACACACACACACACACACACACACACACACACACACACACACACACACACACACACACTGAATATTTGTTTTGATTCACACTTTTGATTAAAACCGATTCGTTCTGTCAGTAAGAAGCATGATCATTTCCTGCAGATGGCGCTCTACACCTACAATTGAGGTGTTCAATTTCTTTCTGCCGAAAAGGTCTGACAGATTTCAGAGAAAAAAAAAACCCGTATTTACTGTATTCGCATTGTATTTCACGTGCAATTATAAAGTGTAAGTGATTAACACGTTAGTTTCTGCCTGTGTTGATATGCGTATATAATTCACTTCATTCACCTGTCTGCTCCGCCAGATTCTTCAAAGATGAAGTTTTTTATGAAGTAGAATATGAAAGAGACTGGTTTACGTCCAATTTGTGACATCACGGCACAGGCAATTAATCTCTATTTGCCGTTCATTGCCCTTTATCAAGCTTGATATTAGCTGTTTTAATGTTGCGTTTCCGGTTGAGTTCCAATTAGCACTTTTGATTAGAATCTTATTGGTTTGTCTTAAAGTGCTTTTTTTTTTTTTTTTTTTTTTTTAATAACACCTTTCTCTTTGTCCCTTTCTTTTGTCGCTGCTTCTTTAAAGTTATATTGATATATACTGTGTTGACTTGTGGCAACTTTCTTAAAGAGTTTGTCTTTTTCATAGAAAAGATAGAAATGTGGAAATGTCAAGTTATAATTTAAACGATTAAACGATGCATTGAATGTATAAGAAGCTGAAAAGTTTAACGAGGGTAAAATCTTAGTTATCTTATCTTATATAAGATATATACCTTAATAAACTAAATTAAATTAAGAAATATCCCCTGAGTGGGATAAATAAAATCATTCATTCAAATGTTTGCTAGAAATCCTAGTAAAATGCAAGACCAAAATTGACTTTTTTGTGTGTTTTATCCTGAAAAAAGCGCAACTCGACCTCGGAGGGTTAAAAAAGAAAGACAATACATTACAAATTGAACAAAAAGTATACAAAAGGATATTGCAGTATTTAAACAAGTGTTTATTTAGTGTTGAGTTTACATTAATTTACATATTACACCTCAATATCCAATATTACAAGCTTTTGTCATTTAATTGCGATTAATCGTGATTAATTTGGTCAAGGAAGTGCGATTAACTAGTTAAAAAAAATAATCGTTTGACAGCACTAGTTGTTTTTTATATTGTTAGTTAGTTAGTTAGTTAGTTAGTTAGATAGTTAGTTAGTTTATCTTATCCCAGGCTTGCTGTGATTGGCTGCAGCTCCGCGTGAAACAGAGTTGAAAACGAACGAAAGGAGGTTTTCTTTTTCCCCCGGCAAAGTGTCTCTAAAATGGACGCTTGTAGTTGACGTGCAAAGTGAATATTTCCAAAGATCCTGAAAAGCTGTTGTGGAGGACATCACGACCCCGTGACCCTCCAGGAGCCTTGTGGGAAAACTCGGCAAATGAAATCTCTCACGCGCCGCTTGGAGAAAAAAAAAAAAAAAAACGAAAAAAATCTGACAGCACTGTCTTTTCTCAACCACTTAATGTGTCCTCGGTGTGTGTGTGTGTGTGTGTGTGTGTGTGTGTAGTGGAATAATACAAACATAAATCTTGCTCAACAATCGGTTGTCCGCGGTTCTCAGGGGACGTGTCAGGCCGCTCTTTACCTCTTCTGTCCGTGGCTGCCCTCATCCATCAGTTTCATAGAGAATTATTCCCCAGATCGATGGGATCAACAGCGCTGAGTGCCTGCCGGGCTGATGGGAATACTTATTTATGTTTGCGTGCTGGACGTCACACTCGCACAACTGATTTACATCTGATTATTACACACAAACCCGTGTCTCGTTCATGACCCATCGTGCTGTTTGCTTTAAACACACACACACACACACACTTGGAAAATATTTGGAAATGCACACTGCGACAAAACGAATCATGAGGCTTGGAATTTTAATTGAAAAAAAATAATGTGATTGCTAAAAAGAAAGTGCATGTGTTCTCTAAAAAGTGTTGTTCTGGGTTTCTCTCAAAACATGGAGAACATTTTGGTAAAAACAAATTTAAATGTACATTTCACCTCTTTTTCCTTTTTTTTTTTTAACCAAACCAGTGCAATTTTTGAATTAAAGAAACCAATTCTGCGAAAAGATTGAGAAAACGAGAATTCACAATTATTTTAAGAGAATTGTGAGTTTTAATTGAGTCACGTTCATTCGAATCTCAACACGTGACGTGATCAAATGCCATTTTGATGAGCAGCAGATGAAGAGTGAACGTTAAGAGGAAAGTTCTTCATTAAGAGGAAAGAGAATCAGCAGCTCCACATCATCAGATGAGCTTGTTCCTTGGGAGAGCCAATGAGAAGCTTGCATGTGTTGCTCAAAGTGCTTTAACTCTTTTTAAACTTTAAAATAAAGCATTTTTACATTAACTGTTACGTCATAACAAGGATAAATTGAAGCGATGTATCTTTTTACGTATTTTTTGGAAATGTAGGAAAATTATTCAAACGGTGTAATTCAATGCCATTTTCTGAGACACATGTATCTGTTTTCTCTACCCTTTTATGAGTTGTAGTGCAATTTCAATGACTTTCATTATTGTTTTTTTTTTTTTCTAAACAATCAGAAGCTTCATAATTTATTCAACATGAGGAGGATGAGGAAGCAAGGGAAGGGAGTTTTGCTCAATTTAATAAATGTGTTGTACGCCAACAAATGTTTACAAACACGTGGTCGCGTCAAACGACGTGTTTACGTCACGCCTGCATACGTGTGGGTTCATTATTTTAATTTGGGCTTAAAATCATTTTAATTTTGATTACAGTTAAGTAGGTGTAATTACGCCGCCTTATTGGCTCAACACGTTGTCGTCGGATTTTCCGCGAGATCACCATTACGCGCTACTTTTGAATACCTGATTTCTACTGTGTATAATCGAGATATATATGTATATATATTCCAAAATGTGGCGTGTCCGATGATAAATGCTTGGATCAAGGTTATTGTTAGCAGGATCGCTTATTTAAAGTGACATTGGATTCTGTTTTTGTTTTTACGTGAACTTTTTACGTCAGACTCGCCCTTATTTACTGAGCAGATAATGCCAAGATTTTAAACAATAAATACATGTTATTACAATGTCGACACACAATTATTGGAACATATGTTTCATCATGTAGTTGGTGTTTTATGTGTGTTTTTAATACAATTGAATGGAATTAATTTCACTGTAAACATTATTCGAATATAAAACTCTCACACTTTTATTCTGTCTCTAACTTGTTTTTAGTTGTTGTTGTTTTTTTTTTGTCAAAAATGCACATTATCAATCTTATGGAAACCTAGTTTTTGTAACCTAGTTTGTATAAATGTTTTACTGGATGTTATTTAATCGTATCTTGTCATGACACAATATTGTATATTGTCTATATAAGTTTGATATCTGCCATGAAACGCCCTCTGAATCTGAAATGACAATAATATTAATAATAATAATAATTTGGTGTCTGACGAGACACACCAGAACGAGACGAAACGATTTAGAATTTTTTTTAAACTAAAAAATCCATGATAAAATATATGGAGAACAATATAGCATTTTATTTAACAAAAACGTTCAAATTCCGTGCATTTTCTAATCCCCCTTTTTAAATGAAACTTTGGATTTTTCTTAATTGCATCCAGTAATATTCGTTATGTGAACCCTGCAAAAATTAGGATGTCCAAATGGCGAATAGAAATCACATGGTTGTCTTGGTTTATTACGTAATAAATAAACAAAAATGATATTTGAATTGTTTAACGCGGAGAGAGAAGCCAATGGATCATCAGATTAATCGGAATAACCTCATCACTCAGAGAATCTGCCACATCATTTACATTCCAAACATCCGGATGCTTGACTGATGAGGTAATGAGGTATTAATATGCATCGGTCAATATAATACCACCATGCTCTCACGTACTTTATTGACAAGCATATGTGCCTTTTATATCTTGATTTGATCCGGTTGCTTTTATTATGCGCGTCTTGGGCCTTTTAATTGTTCTGGGAGAAGAGATTTGAGGATTCTTGTCTTGGGAATTAATGGCATTAACACGTCAAAATTAAGATTATTGGACAATTGTGTTCTGAATGGAAATTGTGTTATTGATGTAACTGTCGTAGTCCATATTACAAGCATTACTACTGACTTGCGCTGCAGTTTCAAAAATGGAAAGCTTTTTTTTTTCTAACCAACTGTATTAAATGTTAAGTTTAAAATTAAATGATTAAAAAAAAAAAACTTAAAACTTCAAATTTGATTAGTTACCTTGTTTGTCTTGCTTTTTTCCCTAAAGACACTTGTTTAAAAACTAATAATAATGATGATGATAATAATAAACAGCATTTATGATTTAATAATTAATAGTTATTTTTTAATTAATAATTTAATGTATTTGGCGCCTTTTGAAACCCTCAAGAGGAGGAATAGCGGCTCCCAATGGTGCCAGCGTCCACGCGCATCACTTTTTACTTTTTACTTTAAGAAATGTTCTTTTCAAATTCTCCTTCTCACAACAAAACAAGGTCACGTCAACGCGTTTACGATTTATTTATTTTTAAAGTTTAAAAGAGTTACAAAAATTCTGTACACCACATGCAAGCTTCTCATTGGCCAATTCAAGAAACAAGATCTTCTCTTCTCATCACCATCTCGGGCTCCGAAGCACATTTTCACTTTACTTTAAGAAATGTATGTACTTTACACTAAAAGACTTACTTTAAATCTAAATCTTACATTATACTGATGGCTAGGTAGAACAACGAACAAAGAACCAATCAAACTTGCGTTGCGGTGCTCGTACTTTTCACTATGAATTCCTTTTGAGAGATTGGTTAAGAAAGAGCCAATCAGGGCAGAGGCTGAATTTTGGACGCCCACACACACACTTTTTTTGAGCTTGGCTGGTTCCGGGTGAAAGGTCACACAAGCCACGCCCCGTGTGCGGGAAAACACAAGCTATGCAAGTGAGAAAGACGTTGAACCTGTAGGCCACAGCGTGTAATATCGCCCTTCATGACGGGCACCACTGTGACATTTAATAAGTTGCTCATCATGTGGCTGAAGGTTAATCATTTAGAAGTGCTCGTCAAATAACGCTGATGGATTATTCTCCATCAAATGACCTTTATCCGCCCGTTTACTCTTTCAGCCAACATTTAAAGAAGAGTGTGTGTGTGTGCGTGTATGACCTTCCGTTCTGGCTTCTTTGAATACATTTTTCTACCTGATCTAACTCAGAGCGTTTAGTTTTCTGTCTAACCATCAGTTTAATGTAAAATGTGTGCTTCATCCGAATTAAAAGTAAGTCTTTTAGTGTAAAGTAAATACGTTTATTTAAAGTGAAGTAAAAATGTGATTTGGAGCCAGATGGTGATGAGAAGAGAAGACCTTGTTTCTTGGATTGGCCAATGAGCCAATGAGAAGCTTGCATGTGCTGTACGCTATTTTTAAGCTCTTTTAAACTTTAAAATAAATCATAAACACGTTTACGTGATCTTGTTGAGTTGTAAGAAGGAGCAATCGAAGCGATTTGTCTTCAAAGGAAGCAAGATGTTTAAAATAAGCAAATATTTAAATAATTTTTAATGTGTCTCGTTATGTGAGCAGAGACTCAGCTGCATTTTTACCAGTTTTCAATTCCCATTAGAACACGAGCTGCAATCGATGATGATGATGATGATGATGATGATGATGATGATATATTAGGGTGATGGTTAGGTTTTTCAACCCTTTCAATGAGAAAACACTTGCTTCAAAGTTGTTTTTTTTACGTGGTAAATAGTTTTACGTAGTGGATAGTTAATTCCTTTCAAAGTAAAATTTTTAAGTCGATCCAAAGTAAAGTGACGAGGTGTAACAAGTTGACGCTAAATTTTTTTTCTCTCATTACAACTGAAACACAAGATTTACGTTAGAGCTACAACAAATGCAGACTTTGAAAAGAATGTACTTTATTGATCAATAGTTTGTAAGCAAGGGTTAGAGTTAAGTGTTAAGCAAAACCGTAATGTAAAACCATTCTTTTGTCTTTTTTTCTCATGGAGGCATGCAATATGAATATTTTACAATCTAAGAGGTCCGATGCATTTACTGTCGAGATGCTTTTGAAATAAACGTATTAAACAGGTGGTAGAAACACGTTGTAATGACTTTAAAACTTGTTTTACCATCCTGCACTTTTTAAATGCAATGAACAGAGTTACACGTTGATACGCTCATTTTCACAATTAGATTCAAGTATAAAGCTTTTGTCAAGTAGAAAGAAATATATAAATACATTAGGCATACAGGTATAAAACAGACAATCACAAAAAAAGTCCAAAAGAAAAACAAAAACAGAAATTCACAATCTTGTTTATAGGTAAAAAATAAGACTTTATACATTTCTTTTAGCATTCAAAGAAGTATTTATTTATATTAAAATATTATTAAAATATATTTTGCATTTTTTCTTCTTCATGTTTTATCATCAATTCAGAGCGACAACACCTTTGTGTCGTCAATATTTCAATGGTTTTACTACTTAGAGTAAATGCTTAAAATACATAGCAATAACTGTTTTTTGTTTGTTTGTTTGTTTGTTTGTTTGTTTTTTTAACTAGGCAACAACCTTTAATTGCTTGACTTCAATCCAGGGTGTGCATCCGTTCTTCAGGCTGGGAGATTGATTCTAGTTGTAGCAGATTTGTAGTTGTAATTTTAAAAGATGAACAGATCAGTTCTAGCAGCAGTTTGACCATCAAACTACTAGAAGAATCGGCCAGAAATAACCTGCAAATTCCATGTGCACCTTGCAAGACCAAATCTTTTCAAATAAGTGCTTTTTTAACACACACACACACACACACACACACACACACACACACACACACACACACACACACACCCTTTTACATTTTACTCATTGAACAACACTACGCTGCGCGATTCTGCACACGATAAAATCCGTCATTTTCCCGCCTTTAATTATTCATATAAATAATTGTATTACACTGTAAAAAGAGCCAAAGGCGTGTCGCTACTTTAAATACATTATTATACCTGATCTAACTCAAAGCGTTTAGTTTTCTGTCTAACCATCAGTTTAATGTAAAATGTGTGCTTCATACAAATTAAAAGTAAGTCTTTTAGTGTAAAGTAAATAAATTTTTTTGAAATAAAGTAAAAATGTGCTTTGGAGTCAGATGGTGATGAGAAGAGAAGACCTTGTTTCTTGGATTGGCCGATGAGACGTTGTTATTACACCTCAGTGGTCAAGACACATGGGATCAGTTCAGATTTTAAATTATAATGTTAGATACTCTTATAAACATTACTATTATTATTTAAATTCAACCCGTTAGTACACAAGGCCCAATCAACAAAGACTTTTTTGATGCATATATTAAGAAATTAAAGAAATAAAGCAATTTAGAAAACGCATCATTTGAGATTTCATTAAACTTAAAAACTTAAACAGATTCAAAGATGTTTTTCGCACGGGCCAAGTAGTGGATAGCTAATTCCTTTCAAAGTGAAATTTCAAGTTGAACCACAGTAGGTGTCACAAGTCGACTCGATTTCTTTCTTTCACTTTGATCCACCGAGACACTTTTTACAGTGTAGATTTCTGGACTTCATATTCAGTCTATACCAATCTTGTTGCTCTGCTCCAGTAAGCGAGAAAAGGAACGTCCCGTCCCCAGTTCCAGCCTGGTCTTGGCCAGTCCGTTGCAGGACGTTCCCTCAGCATGGCTCTCCATCGCAGGAGCACTTCTGTTCTGAATCACCGAGATCTCGTTGTTCCTGCGGACAGCTGCGGCGTAGCGACTCCACACAGCCGTGTCCATGCTGATGGTTGGTGTTTGGCGCTCCTTGTGGAACAGCTCGCTGAACTTAACGGCGTCTCCCCCGAGAAGAGGCAGCGGATTCTCTAATGACAGTCGCCTTCCCCGCCGGGCTGGAGTGTTGTTCCACACGTGGGTTCCCATGTGAACCTGCAGCGACAAGGAAACAAAGCCACTGCGTGAAAAACACGACTACAGACGCGCTCTCTGGTGTTCCAGTTCTGAGCATCTTCTGCTTTTCACAGTTTTTAACGGTGAAGTACTACACTGTTAAAAGTGTCTCGTTGGATCAAAGTAAAAAAAATTGCATTGACTGATGACACCTAATCCGTTTACTTTGGTTCAACTTGAGATTTTACTTTGAAAGGAATGAACTATCCACTACTTAGCCAGTGCAAAAACATTTTCGAATCTATTTTCTAAGTTTTTAAGTTTAATGAAATCTCAACTGATACGTTTTCTTAATTGTTATTACATTTTTCTTTAATTTCTTAATTTCTCATCAGAAGGGTTAAAAAGAGACCACCACCATAATATATGCGTCAATTTGCGTCTTCGTTGATTGGGCCTTGTGTACTAACGGGTTGAATTTAAATAATAATAATGTTTATAAGAGAATCTAACATTACATTACAAAATCTGAACTGAACCCATGTGTCTTGACCACTGAGGTGTAATAACAACTTAATCAAATAAGTTTCCTTATAAAAGACTTCAATGAACATAATATCTGCTCAGTTGATCCATCTAACAGACAGACAGCAACAGCGCCACCTATTGTGGGAATTGTAAACAGGTAAAAATGCAGCTGAGTCTCTGCTCACATATGGTTGTTTACATAATTACCTCATTAAAACATCTATTGTTTCCTTTTAAGACAAATCACTTCAATTGCTCCTTCTTACAACTGAACAAGATCATGTTAATGTGTTTATGATTTATGTTAAAGTTTAAAATAGTTTTAAAAAATGCGTAAAGCAAATGCAAGCTTCTCATTGGCCCATAGGCTAGACTTAAATTGACTCACGGATTCAGAGTCTTGAATTATACTAGGCAGAGCATTCCACAGTAATGTAGAGTGTTCTTCGCATGGTAAATAGTGGATGACGAAAATGGACGCGTTTGTGACTATCGGATCGTGACTATGTATATGTTCTGCGTTTCGTCCTTTCTGATCCAAAAAAGGAAAATAGAATGAAAATGAACATTTGTTCATCTTTTCCTTGTTCTTGACATTTGTCTTGCCTTTATTAGTCTTTCACGGCTTTACCGATTCTCATCCTGAAGAATTGTGGGTTCATTTTACTTAGTTTAAAAAACTTGAAGAAAAAAAAGTTGAAAACTGTTGACTGTTGAAAAAATCAAACCTGTTAAAATGTCTTTGCTAAGCTATATACACAATTTCAGATTTTGATTTGAAATGAAATCATTGTGACATTACCAAGACTTGAGACATTGAGAGAGTTGAATCTTAATTCTAATCCTAAACTCTAACCCTAATCTCTTACTCTTTTTCTTAAAGATTAATAATCCCAGGAGCACTTTATATTAAAATATGAAGGTTAGATTTTAAGCAGGATATTTTGGACACGCCTCTCTTTTGAGCCCCAACCACAAACCACAACCCTCAAACCATAATTACAAAGATCGGGAGCTGTACTTGTCAGTGAACGTAAACCTGGTGTTTACCTAGTGAACCTTACCTACACAGATCTTCCAGATCTTTGGTTAGTGAGGTGCTTTTCGTTGAATTTACACATGGTCTAGGTTTTTTTTGCTTGTATTCAGTACGAGTAAAATACTTAAGTTCTTTTGAATTTGGATACTTTGCTACTTTGATGCAAGTCTTTTTGAAATTGGTGACTTGTCACTTGGAATGGAGTAATTTGTACAGTAAGTATTTGTACTTTTACTCAAGTAGGGCTGTCCGGTACTCTTTACACTTTTGTACCTAAGCCTAACCCTCACCAGAACAGTAAACTGAACTGGTCACACAGTACAGAAGGACTGTATAAAAAGAGACAGAGCAGACTGTATCTGTTAAGGAGACTGAGGTCTTTTGGGGTCCAGACACATCGTGACACTATATTAATAATTCATTCAATTTATTGGCGCCTTCCGTGGCTCAAGGTTGCCTTACAGCAGGCATGTCAAACTCATTTTCACCGAGCATCAGCATATTGCCTGTCCTCAAAGGGCCGGATGTAACTTATAAATGTAACCACAAGTAATCAAATGTAATGTAGCTGTAAATGTAACTACTCTTTAATGTTAAACGACTGTGAGACACCTGGCCATCCTGCAGCATCCGCCATCACTGTCCCTGGTCCTGAAATGGCCTGGTGTCTCACACGACTCATTATTCATCATCACTTAATCTAGCGACCATTTCAGCTGTGTAGAAAACCTATGTTAACTATTTTGTCAGCTTATGAAAACACGTATAACTCCATTAATGAAGGATCAAACTGTCCACGTGAATGAAGAAAAAAAAACATAAAACTGTGGAGACACTGCCGCGGCTACCGTAGTCACAGGGCATTGTGGGCACGCTCTTAATTATTATTTATTATCTTAAGGTATTTATTTTTAGACACTGAAAAGAAAGCTCTGGCGTGCAACTTAATCACTTACAAAGCACTGAACGGTTTAGCTCCTCCATCTCAGTGAGCTCATCACTTACTACGAGCCTACACGACTGCTGTGCTCACAGAACTCCAGGGTTGTAAGGTACTTGAGTAAATGTACTTTGTTACTTTACTTAAGTATGTTTTTGGCTACTTCGTACTCGCACTGAGTATCAAAAAATATAAGCAACTTTTACTCTCTACTCCACTGCATTAGTGATTGAGTAGTAAATTCTGTTTCTGTCTTGGAAAACAATAGTTTGTTTTCACATTTCTTTTCTTTTTGGGCCTATATTGAGCACGAATAAAAATACTTCTTAATACTTAAGTTCTTTTAAAATGGGATACTTTGCTACTTTGCCTCAAGTCTTTTTGAAATTGGTGACTTGTTACTTGTATTGGAGTGATTTTTACAGTAAGTATCTGTACTTTTACTCAAGTATGGCTGTCCGCTACTCTTTACACCCCTGCAAAACTCCGGCCAGCTTATAATACCGTGAATCTCTAAAACCTATAAGAGGAAGATCCTTTGCAGACTTAGCACCCAAACTATGGAATGCTCTGCCTAGTCCAATTCCAGACTCAGAATCAGTGAGTCAATTTAAGTCTAGACTGAAGACGCGTCTCTTCAACGAAGCATATATTGACCTGTTTTAATAACTTACAGAAAATATTAATATATTGTATAGAAAGGCTGCCTAGTTAGTGCTCGGAACCGAATGACACATGCACCTCAGAAAATGATCAAAATCTTAATTATGGTACTTCAAGTTTTCCCTTCTGAGCGCCAAGTGTCGTACAAGCGGAATCTCCTAGGAGCTTCGGGTTGATCTTCTCAATGATGCCTCCTGGAGCTCTGTGGACCTGATGACGCTGTTTACGTGGAGAAATGGAGCCGCCTCTTTCTCCACTGATCCAACGCAGTGATTGTGTAGTGTTAGAATGCCAGAGGAGACTGGCACCACACTCACACACAATCACAGCCATTCACTTAAACACCAACAACCAGACCAAACAGATCAAATGAATAAAAAGCAACAATCCTCTTACATATTTCACACGCGCGCTTTGAGACAGTTAAAACTGTGAAAAGCGCCTTACAAATACTAATTATTATTATCATTATTATTACATAAAATGACATGGTGGGCCACATCCGGCCCACGGGCCTTGAGTTTGACATATGTGCCTTACAGGATACACAACACGCACAGGAAAACACCAGCGTCCACTTCACCCGGGCACACACACACACACACACACACACACACACACACACACACACACACACACACACATGGTAAGATTAACCTCAAACGCGTGTTTTTTCAGACTGTGGGGGAAGGTGGAGAAACACAGGAAGGTGGAGAAACTCCAACTCACACCTCCAGTCACAATCGCAAAACTTACAGTTTTGTTTTTATATTTCTTCAAACTGTACTCAAATTGTAAATACTCGTTGATACTGCTTGTGGTTTTTTATTGTAAAGCTGCTGCTGATGGAACGAATAAAGGACTTTCCATTCAATTTAAATTCAATTTCAAGACAAAAAGTTTGCACCTTTACAATTTAGTGTCCTAAAGAAGGTTTGCAAAGAAGGCTTCTTTATTACAATTATTTAGATTTGAATTTCAATCACCACATTTACGCAAATAAATGCACACCCTGATTTTTCAAGCACTAAGTAAAAATTAAATGTTATTTTTTTTTATTTCTGGCTAAATTACATTAATTTCTCTTTAAAATGCTATTTTTTCCTTTAATTATGTAAAATGACTATTATTGACTATAGTCAACTATTGTGACTATTGTTTTATTCAAGCTTTATTCCTGTTATTGAGCCAAAAAACCGTTTACGCATATCTGCTTCCAAAATCATTATTAACCGACAAATTGAACATGTTTCTCTGCACATTCCGACTCAAAAAATTCCGACCCAAATCCAGATCAATGTGGCCCATTAAAACAAACATTATTCCAGCCAATCCAAATCATGATTTAGGTTAATGCACACGAAGCTCATTTTATTTACTCCATGGCTTTCCAACGACTTTTGGAGTTTTGGTTTCTAGTTATCGCCTTAGAGTCGAAGGCTCCGCCCACACGCAACAGACTAGATCGCTTTTAACATTCAATTTGACTCGTGTTCCAGACTATTTTTAGGTTGACTGACTACATAACAGCCTGCAGTCGAGAGGCAAACCCGATGTAGGAAAGCAAAATCAGCAATAGGCTTTTCAAAATATTGGTTTGAAACGCTTGTCCAAGTTAACTTGAACTTGAACTTGAACAGACATGAGGTGGAACATTCGACTTTTTGGTTTGCGTCAATAATGAAGGAAGTAATTATTAATTTTTCAATTGACAAGTGCTCGTTTACAAAGCTTTGTGTTTTCTGAACCCTTTTGAATAGCTGCTTTGCCCAAGTTCAGTTTGCTGTCTTGAAATATAAGCCGGTTTTTCTGCCCGACACAGCTACAAGTCGAAAAAAGTGTGACGTTGCTCAACTAGGTACAAATGTTCTCACATAGAGATGTAAGCCAAATGTATTTGTGTGGATAACTTTGTAAAAGTAGTGGTACCTCTACTTACGACATTAATTTTGTTCCGAAAGGCGTTTCGTAAAACAAAAATTTAGTAATTGGTAAAACTAATTTTACTCTATAAATGCCATCTGTTTCAAAAACCCTTAAATTCAGATAGTATTGTGATCGTAAACTGTAAAAAATTGGTATTAACTGTAATAAAGAACGTACTTTTTGAAAAAAGAAACAAGATTATTGTGGGTCTAAAGCAAAGAATAAAAACGAGTTGTATTTACCTTTCACTAGGAGCGGCTAAACGATGGAAATATGGCAAGCGGATTTAACATTTAATACTCTGCGGCAACTAGCCATAAAACATTTAAAATGTTTAATCCGCTTGGCATAATGACAATGGTGAGTGAGAGAAGAGACAATTAAAGTTTTTTTTAAGGGAAACAGAAAAGAAAAGTGCCATTCGGTAATAAGACGAACTTATTTAGTATTTTGGAAGCAAACTCTTTTCGACAAGCGTTTTTCTTGACGTGTGCGAAGATTAACAAGCCTTCACTTTCTCATGTTTCACGTGAGACATCGGTAAGATAAAGACTGGCTTTTTCAGTCTTTTTCCGAACTTTCATATCTTGAAACACATTTTGTAACTAGAGACGATATTTTCTCAAAGACGCGTTTTGTAACTTGAAACTCATTAGCAGAGCCATTCGTAAGTTGAGGCACCACTTTAATAATACAAATATATCACATATCATATTCGTTTGAAAGGTGAATGTGGAACCAAATGCAGTATGAAAATTCGACATGTGCGATAATTTACCTTCAAATTGCCTTTTGTGGTAAAGGCCCTACCGCAGATGGAACAACCGAATGGCTTTTCTCCAGTGTGAGTTCGCTCGTGGATCTGAAGAGCACTCGCCGATGAGAAATTCTTCCCACACAAATGGCAGTTGTGTTGCTTGGGGGTTCGTCTTGGTGGTGGTGGTGGTCCCAGTGCCGGCGTCAGACTGGGGCTTCCTGAAGATTGAGGTCCAGCAATGGGTCCAGATAGTAAGTGAGACCCCTCGCAAAATAATGCTGGTTTGCTGTGTCCATTTATTTCCCCTCTGCCGATATTCGATTCTGCAGAATATGTACTGGAGATTTTTGGACCTAAAGACAGAAAAGCATTTGTCAGCTTAGCTTTAAGATGCAGTATAAGATATACATACTATATTAATATTGCAATTTTTGCTCTTTGTACTCCAACCGTTTATCACAACTTATTTCAACATGTTTGATTATTCAACAAATTTGTGTTGAAATAAAGTAATCTATTCTAAATAAAGTAAAAAAAAAAAGTCTAATCAAAGTAAAAGTCAAATGACTTATTAAAATAAGGCAATGCATGTCTGACACCTTACATAATGTCTCTAAGCAATCTGGGTTGTGATTGGCTGCTGCTATGATGCAAATAGGAATCTCATACAAAATTCAGGAATCATTGCTCTCTGAATCTTATTTGAGCTGCTATGATTTAAGGTTTCTGAGATCAAAATTCCACTCACTTTTGACTGCAAATGAAAAGGCATTGTATTAACAAAGGAATTAAAAAAGTATAATTAATGACCTGTATGGCTACTCCTGTCTCTCCCCGGGAATAGAAGACAGATGGCATCCTCTTCTTTGACCAGCGGCCATGTCGTCTGTGTAGCCGTTATCTCCTGATCGACTTCAGGAGGAGTATTCAGTTGTTCACACTTTACAGTTCCGTTTAATTCCATGGCATTCTGCAGGTCATCCTTTTGATTGTAATGTCCTTGTGTCGGGGACTTGGCATGATGACCTTTTGTTTGGTCTTGTGATGGAGATCCCTCTACAGAACTAGAACATCCAGACTGTGCTAGACTCCCAGTAACCTGAGGATCTTGTCCAACCAAAGAGCCCAAATCTCCTGGGGTGTCCACTCTTACCATGTCTCCGATTTCCCCCTCAGACTCTCTTCCGTTTTGGCAAGGCTTTGTGTTTAGAGAGTGAGTGGCGCTGATGGTTAAGCCGACGTCCTGCAGTTCTTTAGTCATTGAGATGATACCAGAGATGGCGGAAGTCAACGGGGAGTTTTGCTGCTGGAGCAGGTCCACCTCTTCTTCATATTTCATTTCTTGCTCCATATCTTCGACTTCATCGTCATTAAACCGCTCCGTTTTATTCGAGCACTTGTCATCAAAGGGGAATTTCCTGTCCAGGTGCTGAAAAGCCTCGGGCATTGGTGTGTTGGGAATGTGTCCACCCATGTGCATGCGGATGTGTTGCTGCAGTACCACCGCGTTAGTGAACTTCTTCTGACATATTGGGCAAGAGTGCTGTATGCGTAGAGGAGGCTTGGACCTGTGCACTCCGAAGTGCGTTTTCAAATTGCCTTTGGTTGTGAAGGCACGGCCGCAGATCTTACATTTAAAGGGCCTTTCGCCGGTGTGGATGCGGTAATGCATCTTCAGAGCACTTTGACAGCTAAGAACCCGGTGGCAGATGGCACAATGGTTGGGATCTCTCATCCTCTTGTCAATGTTTTCCACCAGTTTCTGCAGTTTTGTCGTCTCTGATGTTTGCATAGAGTCTAAGAGGTCACCGAAGCTGCACTTGGATTGACTTTCACTTTGTACGTTCCTTTCTGAGGCCGATGAAGCAGGTGTCACTGGATCGGGAACCTCGGGAAGAGTTGGAACTGGGTTTGGAGAAGCGAGCGGGGCAACGAGCGAAGGGAATGCGCAAGGGTCCAAAGACTTGCTTTTGCAGTTTGCGGGTAAATAAATGGTTTCGGTTTTAATACTTGACGACTTCCCGTTAGACTGAGGTGAGGATTGTCCCACACTGGCCGAAGCTTGGTTGGGATACACGGGTGAGGAACCGTGTGTTGGGGAAGTTTGCCTTTGTGGCGATCTGTGCAGAGGAGAGAGACTTGCTGAGTCCCCATAGTTGGTCATAAGTCTATGTATTGTGGAAGGGAGTAAAGGCGCTGTTGAAGTTGGGAATGTCGACAAAGCAGGCTTGCTGTTTAGCCACGGTGTCATGGGCTTTTCTGGGAGTAAAGACATGCCATAAGGTATTCCAGTAGTGGTGGGCACATTATCCAGATACTCTGGCACTGGATATGGATTCATCTGGATGTGTGGATACTTCTCTTTATGTCTCTGGAAATGTACTTTCAAGTTACCCTTGGTGGAGAAGCGATTGCCACAGATGTTGCATTTGAAGGGTCGTTCGCCAGTGTGGGAACGGAGGTGTATCTGCAGGGCACTGTCACTTCCAAACACCTTGGTGCAGAATCTACACTTGTGCTTGAAAAATGGGTCTTCGGAGCTGGGCTTAGTTTCGAGAGCAGACAGAGTTGGGACCTTGCCTTTGCAATGCTTCATTAGTGTGGAGATGGGATCCAGAGCGTCTGTTGTTGCTGCAATGCTGGCAATCGGGTTGGGAAAGATGACGCTGCTTGGAAACGTCTGCGGTAAGAGAGGTAGCGTGGAAGACGGCGGGAGCAATCGTCCACGAGTCGGGGCTAAAGGACTAGGTGGCCTTCTTGTTGACGGAACACCACAGCCGAGGGCGTCGTCCAATCCAGTCTCACCACTTGCACAGGTATCTGCTGTGAAACATGGATTGCCAATACTGGAGGGGATGGAGTTGATGGTTGCGTCGTGATTTCCCTCCGAACTCGGCATGCGCTCTTCTGCTTGTAGGATCGTGGAGTGAACTGATTCCAAAGCAGTTGAAGACGAGTTTGGATCTCGGTCAATTGAATTCGACGGCCCCTTTACGGGAATTTGCCGTTCTGGTGCCGTGATGAAGCGTTTTAACTGGAGTGGCCCAGCTACTGAGGTACCGCTTGACGAGGAGGACGTTACTAATAAAGACATCTTCATTGCCTCGTCTACGTGCTGGCTTCCGTCCAGCTGCCGATGTATTAGTGAAACCTGGGCCAGAATCTGCTCGATCAGTTTTAGCTGATGGATTTGTTGATGCTTCAAAGCCATGAGCCTGTCCAGGATTAAAGAGATGGAAATAGCGGAGACCTCACTGACTAGAGTTCCGGAGCTCTGCGAGAACTGAGCCACGGCTACCCGAGTTCCTTGCAGCGTTTCCAGGGTGACATTGGTGCTTGGCATGCCATTCCTGTCTTCGGAATATTGCTCGGCTTCCTCGAGCTGAGAAAGTCTGATGACCGACTCTGCCAGCAATAGCGCATTTTTGGGAGACAGGTCCACCTCCATGTGTCCATCCTTTTGGTCTGACAGGGCAATCTGTTCTACCACACTACTTGATGTTTCGTCCGATGTCTGCTGGCCATCCGGTCCCGCAGTCCCAGATTCTTCCAGTCCGCTGATGCAACTGGGGATGGGAGAAGATTCGGAAAAGTAGTCCTGCGTGTCCTGAGTGGCTGAGACGCTTTCGTTGTCTTTGACAATTATCACGAGCGGATTCTTGGTGCAGATCTCCATGTGCTCACAAAAATCAGACCATTTGAAAAACTCGGCACAGCACTTTTCACACACGTGGATCTCTTCACTCCCACTGCGGCTCTCATTTCCACTGTCGGAGTCATCCGGCTCCTCATCTGAGACTGAGAGAGAATCATTTGTTAAGAACAATCGAAAGAGAAAAATCCAAACATGTCAAAAAGTCAACACACATTGATCACTTTGCATGTACATTGCCTTTTTTTTTATTTATAGCTTACAAATTAAAGTGTCAAATGAGGAATGAAGTAAACACAACTAATACATCTATATTGTTTGGCAAAACCTTTGTCCACATTGCATATTTATTATTATGAAATATATATTTGTATAACAATAAACCAATATCAATTTTAATATGATGTTATGGTGCCATAAACATGGCGTATCTGAGTGTCTGTGTGAAAATAATTACTACTCACATTTAAAAGATGTACACAATACTTGTATTTTTGTTCATTTTCACACAAGGTCATTGTTTCTTTGGCAAGCAAAGTTTCACAGCAGTCGACCCAGATTTCATTAGTTTTGTAAACGAATTGCTAAATAAAAATGTTTTAAAAAAAGAAAAAAAACTAAAAGTTACTCTGAATTTACATCAAGTTGGAATAAATACATGAACATAAACAACAAAATCAGTATTAAGATTACTTTTTTAGTTCCAATAAATTGTTTATTAATGTTTATTAATGTCATTAATGAATGATATTAAAATCACTAAATGTCGCTTTTAATGACAGCTTATTAATAATAATAATAATAATAATAATAATGAATAATTATTTCGCGAAAGAAAAATATTAACCAATTGTACTAGCTGTATATTTGTGGGACAACATCTTACTAAAGTCTCGTGAATTTTAGCTTCCCTGCAATTCAAGTTCAACTTTCAAAACGTATTTAGCAATTTTGAGTCTGACTCTTTATCATAAGTCTCACAAACAATAATTTAAAAGTGTTTAAAGCTCAGAGGATTAGGACAAACTAAGACAGCATTATACAGCAAGTTATTGAAATCAGAATTAGATTAGAATTATGTGACTTTTTCCATTGACTCTCATTTCAGCTGCAAAACGCTTTAGTTAAACATTGCTATAAATATGTGACAATGCAGCAAAACGTAATGACGACTATCAATAATTAATGATTCTATAGTAATTCTCAATCATGGTTTTTAGAGTTTTTTTGGATTCTCTGTGTATCTATTTAAATAATACTTTTATATTTGTTCTTCAACAATTTCGATTTGTGCCAATCAACTTTTATTTCAAAATGGTTGGAATAATTTTACAAGTTTAAGTTTGTAATTTATTGTGTATATATAATTCAACAAGTATGAATAATTTAACGTCTGTGTTTTGTTAGAACCAATATTTTAATTTATTACGTTAAGACAATAAAAACATTAATACGTATTAATATAACATTCGTTTAATATTTGTATGATTATATTTAACCATCAGATAAAACGAAGTGTTTCTACCTGCGGGTAGGGTCCGTGGGGATTGGGGAGGGGGGCTTTTTTCGATTAAGTGAAAATCACTTTAAAACAGTGAAACCGTTATACAGCGCATTTCCAGTTTCTAGTCAGTTATCATTTTGTTAATTATGTAGTTATAATATTATACAATTAATACATAAATACTGAAGCGAAATGATACTGTACGAGTATTTATCAACATTCCGTTTTTACATAAGTGTCTGTGGAATGCCTGTTTTCCAGTTTGTTGTAAAAAAGAAAATAAAATCACAATTTTCAATATTCCATTTGTAATACTTAATTGATAAATACGACAACGGAACGGGCGAACGTTTTACTTTAAATGAAAATTAGTTTTGTGTAAAAACGGAAAGTGGTTTAAATCGTTTGAAAAAAAAAAGATGCGCATTTTAAAAAAACCATTAATAAAAAGTTTTCTAAAAAGCTGTTTTCATTATATTTTAATAATAATAATAATAATAATAATAATTATTATTATTATTATTATTATTATTATAGTAATAATAATACGAATAATAAAACCGGTAATAATAAGAAAAAGATCACGAATAAGAATTATTGACGTTTCAAAAATGTTGACTAACTCAAAGAATGTTTTTTTTCCTTTATACCAATAAAGCTGGCTAAAGTGAACCCAATAACGTGCACTATTAAAATAAACAAATCAATAAATCACTAAAGTTAATAAATCGTTTTCTCATTGACATTGCAATTACTTCGGGTTCTGATTTATTTATTTAAGCGTTTTAAATCGCCTTCACGTGTTTACTCTCGTGGTTTAAAAATAAAAAGAACTGTCGGAAATTAAGCTTGAAACGAAAAATTGTCTAGCCGGCAATTGACTACTATTTTAACGATACACCGATGGCTTGTGTCGTTACGTCCGTACGCGAGTCCGTCTCGAGGTTTATTCCCGCTTCTATAATTAAAACCATAACGGGACAGCGATAGACGGGACACTCACTCGCCAGCAGCTCGGGGAAGAGACGCGTCTGGTCCGATGTCAGATGCTGTGGCTTCGCCTGCTTCCGACGGGACATCCTTCAGCCGAACGGTCTCCCAGCACCTAGCTTCTCATAAATCACCGAGACCAGCTGAAAAAAAACATGTCCACGTCTCCCACTTCAACAGCACACACGAGCCGGGATGATCTGTCGGTCCGTCCGCACAGTCATGATGCTTTCCATTGGCTGCAGCTCCGGCCGAAATACTAATAGAGAAATGAGGGGAACACTCGGCACGTCAGATCCCGCGCCACCTTTCACTCCACACCACACGCGCAGTAGCGAATGGGAAGAGCACGCGCGCGTTTCTTTTCTTCTGTCAGCTTTTTGGCTCATTAACGGAGCCGACAACTTCTCCGAGCTCTAACGGGGAGGATGCGAGTGAGTAACGGTCCCTCCTGCTCCTCTGAGCATCCTCTCCTCGCGCAGGTACATAAAACAGCTATCGGGGTTGTTGTTGTTGTTATTTTATTTTTATTTTTTTTAGCAAGATGATAAGAAACTATTCAAAATTAATTGAACACTCAAAATACACAATTCAAAATACAAATGAATGGTTCTTGTTCTTCGGATGAACGCGAGGTGTGACCTCTCTCTTCCTCTCTTACAGTCCAAATCTTGTAAATAATGATGATATAATGATGATGATAATGATGATGATAATAATAATAATAAACAAATACATATAATAATACTAATGCGTCTTTTGACGGAGACTGGCGCTCTGCTGGGACCGGCTATGCACCACACTCAGACCTTGAACTTGCTCTCTCTCTCTCTCTCTCTCTCTCTCTCTCTCTCTCTCTCTCTCTCTCTCTC
>MU204209.1:31474-49076 GCA_017309775.1 Paedocypris sp. Pulau Singkep
CTTTCTCTCTTGCCCCCCTTTTAACCTCTCTCTCTCCCTTCTTTTTTTTCTCTCTCTCTTCTTTTTCTCTTGCCAAACCTCCCTTTACACTTCCCTTTCTCTATCGCTCTCTTCCAAACATACTCTCCCTCTTTCTCTGGGCTCTGGATCTCTCTATCTTCCCCTTTTTTTCTTGTTCCTCTCTCTGTCTCTCTCTCTCTCTCATTCTCTCTCTCTATTATCTATATCTTTCTTTCTCTCTCGCTATCTCTTTCGGCCCCGTCACTCTCTCTCTCTCTTTCTTTCTTTCTCTCTCTCTTTCTCCTTCTCTTTTTCTTTCTCTCTTTTTAACAAGGTAAAAACGTCTTTTGATTATTTTGAAATGGTTGAAAATTCTATGTTTTTTTTGTTTTCTATTATTTCTCTATATTATCTCTCTTTTCTCTCTCTCTCTCTCTCTCTCTCTTCTTTCTCTCTTGCCCCCTTTTAAACTCTCTCTCTCTATATACCTTTTTTTCTCTCTCTCTCTTCTTTTTCTCTAACCCTCCCTTAACACTTCCCTTTCTCTATCGCTCTCTTCCAAACATACTCTACCTCTTTCTCTGGACCTCTCTTTCTTCCCCTTTATTTCATGTTCCTCTCTCTGTCTCTCTCTCTCCCTCCCTCTCTCTCTCTCTCAAAGTAAAAAAAAATACTATCTCCTATGATTATTTTGAAATGATGGTGTTTTTTTTTGTCACCCCATCATTACATGTCTAGTTTTTATACATGATTAGAGTACAGCAAATGAGATTTTTCTGTAAGTCAAGTGTGCTCTTATCTTTCTATCGCAGGACACACAGATCTATACACAGCATCACAGCCATTTGTAAAAGGTGATTTTAGATTCTATTAATAGACGATAATGAGTTTTTCAGACAGACCTTTTTCATAGGATGATTTGTAATTGAAATCCGAGACACATAATACTTGTTTTACACTCTCAATGTTTCCTCTTTCAGATATCGATCAGGTTTTAATGATTGGCTACATCATTTGCCACTAGAACTTCAACTCCCACAATCCTCTGTGTCGACCCTGTAGCAGTGTGTTCACAGTTGAATTTATTAGAATTCAATTATAAAAAAATCAAGCGTAAATCTCAAAGACAGTGAAAAATTGTTCCCACTTTCTTTATTTTTCGCGTACAAATTTTCACATTTTCATTCTGAAAATGTTTTTTCGCTGGAGAATTTTTCGCTTGTTTTCTTTTTTTTTTTCGTCTTTGTGAAGCGTCTGATAAAGACCTTGGCTGAAACTGGCTGGAAGTTGCCTCAGCTGGTCTGGTTCTGCAAGTAATATATCTGCAACTGTTTTACTTCTGTAAGTAGTTTTGAGGCGTGTGGAAAAAAAAAATAAAAATATTGCGCGTTTCACTCAAAAGTTCCCCCTTCGTATTAGTGGTAAGAAAAAACACTTGTCATTCTTGTCATTCCCTACAACAATTGGAAGTGATGTGATTTCGCAAAAAAGTGACGATGTTTCTTGACGAAGCCCTTTGTGACAGGAAATCTTCGTTAAAAGAGTCGTTCGCAAATGGAGGTTTAGCAACCTCCTAAAACTAAAAGAAACTAAAGCAATTTTGTTTATTTTATTAGTTTTTTCGAAAAAATGTACAAAATTATTTCATCTTTACTTCAAATATATTGTTTTTTTAATGTAACCATACATTTTGAATTAAATAATGCAATTTGTTTGAGTAGTTTCTTGTATGTGACTTTTGTGTTAAAGAAATGTTATAAATTTGAGTTGATATGGGACGATTTATCAAACTTGATCAAACCGGATTTTTAAAATAGGGTGTTACACATTTTATTTTTATTTTAATTGGCCGTGACTTTGCCCAATAATTGGATAATCAATATTTTTTGGAAGAGCCAATGAGAAGCTTGCATGTGTTGCTTGCAGTTTTTAAACTTTAACTTTCTGGCTGTTAAAGGTCTTAATATAATTTATTATCTATATGAGCGGAATTTCTTTGTGAGGAAAATATATAAAAATGTTTTTTACTATTTTTTCCAAGATCCTTTTTTTAAATTAGTGCAGGTTACGAATAGCAACCTATAAATAAGCTCAACTTAATAAAATGTGGTTTATCTGAGTAATTTTAGAACCATTAGTTAGCTCAACTTGATTTTGTTGCTTTTGTCTTACCTGAAATGAGAGCGTTTATAATACTAGAGAAAGTCTGCAAGTTAATTCAACTTAAAAATGCCCATGCATGCCTCACTTTTTACAAGTTTAATCAGAGTGTTAGTTTTTACGGTGTACACACACACACACACACACGCACACACACACACACACACTTACTCTTATTTTCTTCTTTGTTTTTTGACATATGTCTAGAAGAAAATCTATCTGCCGAGATCTTCTTTGGCTAATTGCTTTTTCTCCTTTTACAGTCCTTCCCTCCGTCCTCCGCCGCTGTCCAAGGTGCTGCTCGTCATGGCGATGAAGCCCTAATGAGAAGGAGACGGCTGAAGATCGGCCCATGACAGGCAGTTTGGGAGATGGGTTTGTTAGCTTATGTGGCGAGTGGTCCGAATCCACTGGAAAATTTTGATCACTTTAATTCGGCAAATCAAGCACGGTCCGTGGGCTCTCTCCTGGCCCGGCGCTTTTATCAAGGCCTGTGTACCTTTATTGATTTTTTATTTTCCACCCGGGGAAGAAGATAGAGAGGCAGTGAGTGAGGAACTTTCCTCAGATTGCTGCTATTCTCCAGTTTATTGCATCCTGTCATTTGTAGTTTCGCCTGATGCTCAGCAGCTCGGCCGCTCAGCTCCGATAAATGAGCTGCCTAACAATAGGTGAGATGAGAACCAGAGGGAGAGAAAAGACAAAGAGCCATGTGAAAGAATCAAAAGAAACGGACAAAAACCGAGCGAAAACATGCGAAAGATGGAAAGAAACAGCGTAGGAGGAAACTCAAGTCGTTATGACTTTGTTACCCAGAATTCTCTGCGCTTTCCATCTTTGCTACTTTATTTTACTCTACAGAATGGCGGACGCTTTTATCTAAAGCGACTTAGATGAAGAGGTGCAAGAGAAGCAGTTGGTCTAAAAAAAGGATGTTCTTTATAAAGAAACTCTCTGGACAAAACACTCATGACAGTCAGTAAACACACAAGACAAAAGTTTTTTTTTTCACAGTCATTATTTACATTTGTACACTATTACTCTGCTCATTTCTCAACTATTCTGTGACTAACTAATCTTATTATTTTATTTCGTAAGCCAGGGTAATAATATCATTCATCCAAGTCAGTCCAGCGTTTCATTTATCGTCCAGATTTTCATAGAAAAAACTAAACCAACAGTTGCGATTATTGGCAGTGTGAACTAAAATTAAGAAAATTTGCTGGATTTCCAAGAGTTCAAACCACATTTTTGTGAATTGACTCCAGAGAAAGAGTCGAGTCTGTTCCACGTTTGACTGCAACGCAACGAAAAATTGAACAAAAGCGTTTCACAAAGAAATGGTTGTTTAAGAAAGGAAATCCACTGTCAAGATGATGAATAAATGTGGTCAGTTTCTGTATTAAAGAGGTATGATTTGATACCTAATCATTGACTTAATCCCAAACCCAACGTAGAGTAAATAAATAAGCAACTAATAAATAAATAAATAAATAAATGTACTAGCAGCATACAATAAAACCAATAATGAGACAATTTACACCTCATTAACATGGTCGGCATTTTTAATGAAAGCTCATCATTGCCCCGTGAATGATTTTCTCTTCTAATGAATCTGATCTCAAAGGTCTAAAGAAATCTGTGATTAGCCGTACAAAATCAAAGCGTTTCTGAAGTCATCGGTGTAAAAAATTAATTTGTGTTAAGCTGGACGCCGCTTTGCCAAACGTTTTCTTAGGATATCTCTTCAAATGCCACGCGGTTCTGCTGTATGAAACATTTGGTACGTTCTTCGAAATTGTAGATCATTTTTGAAAATAAACAAAATTGGCACGTCATGTATGTGTGGACTTATAAAGCGCCAAAAATCGATTGAATTATTATGATTATAATTATGATTATTATTATTATTGTTACGATCCAAGATTAGAGCTGGACTGATTGCGTGACACCTGCGGCTAATCAACCTCGTCCACAGGTGGTTCTAGTTTCTACATGCTACATTTACAAACTCTTTTTTACATCCTCATCCTCCAATCAAAACAGCATGGCAATAATGTTCATGATGGCGAACGAATTGAAGGAGAATTTCAATCGGATTTGGAAAAGCTGTGTTGGAAAAGACGGCATCTTACGCTTCAGCCTTAATGTCCCATCTTGAGCCTCAATCCGGCGTTTAAAGTTGCCCACATGAAAAAATAAGTAAAAATACATCTCAAATCGAGTGCAATTATCTGCAAATGGGATGAGAAAATTTGACTTGGTAGGACGTCCTGACACAAGCATATTAATCGTTCTCTGGCAATTCTAAGCTAGTTTATTTGTCTTGCGATGTGCAAAAATAGATTCATCGTTTAGTTTCAAGATTTTTCGGCCTTTCAAAAATGTATTTTTCTCAGCGTGGGTTTCCGCAAGTGACTATCCGACTACACTTTAGTACAAAATAAAAGCATTTTTGTCCTACCGTAATTTCCTGTAGAGCAGGCATGTCCAAAGTCCGGCCCGGGGGCCAAATGCGGCCCTTAATCAAATTTTGACCGGCCCGTGACTCGATTCATAAAATGAATGTAATCTGGCCCGCGGAGAGTGGTCAGTCCCTCCAGGATTCGCGATCGCGCCAATTCACGCGAATTCAGCGAAACCCCGCGATTTATTTGCGACCTAGCAATTTCATCCAATCACCGCAAATTTACCGCAAATTCAGTTCAGCGGCTGAACACACCATGTGATCTCAAACGAATACGGTTTGTTTCACCGCGCCCACCCGAGCTTGTAAAAAATTAAATCAAAATCATACATTTTTTTTCAATGTTCCATTATGAAGGTTTTTATTGCTTTATTTATGAACACATTCCGGTCCGGCCCCTTTGTCAAATGTTAGAACCCAATGTGGCCCGCGAATCAAAAAGTTTGGGCACCCCTGCTGTAGACACACACACACACACACACACACACACACACACACACATTCAGCGTTATTTCAGTTGAGGCTTCAACAAACGTTTGAAGAACCAAATTAGCCAGATAAGGATTAGCCGGATCAAACCATCTCAGATGTGTCGATCTCGCATCTATTAAGCAATGTTGGAAGAATGGGACGACAAATTGGACTAAAGACAGATTACATCACTGACTAAAACCAAACATTCTGTGCTTAAAGACATTCCAGCACGAGGTCTGGTGACTTGTAATGGCGAATCACGGCGAGCACTTACGCCAGATTGACCGGCTTAGAAAGACTTAGATGGCGATGACTGGACGCTAATTGTGCGAGGCGGATTATAAAAAATAAAAATCCAATTGACGTGTGAATAATCTACCGGAAGAGCGGGAGGTTTCTGCTTCGTTTTTTTTGACCGTTTATTCTTTCTAAAGAAGAAGTTCAAGTTCAGAGCATTTGTAAGGCGCTTTTCGCAATTTTAACTGTCTCAAAGCGCACGAAGAAGAAGAAGAAGAAGAAATCCTTTATTTGTCCCATCAATGAAAATGTACATTTTTCCGCAGCCAACACAAATAGCAAGTAAAGAATACACAATGGTAAACAACACATAAAGATAAAGAATATGAATGAACAAATATTGCACATTTTGTTGGTATATCAATTGGAATACGAAGAAAAAAAGATTGCACGCATTGTTGGTATGAAACTTGTGAGCTAGTGTGATTTAAAGGTATGGAACCCCGTATTCGCCACTAAAAAAGAAATAATTGTGGCTTTTTTTGACTAATGACTCAGAATTCGGACTTTTTTTCCTCTAAAGGTCCTGGTTAGAAAATCAAATACACATTTCTGACACCAGACGATGGAAAACGATTTTCTCTAACGCTACTTTTGCCGACATTTTGGGGGTAAAATGCATCAGTTCTGAAGTTAAACCCAAATTATATATTTTTTAAAAGAGGTTTGTGAGCGTCTACCAATAATTAAAAAAAAAAGTTTCTTGTGAGCAATGATTTTAGACATCATATGACTGAAGAAGGGAAAGAACATTACGCAATTTACGGAACATTAAGAAAGCACAAACAGTAAATCAAATGTGAAAAATAGTAACATAGGAGCTAAAAACGAGAATAAAAATACTAACTTAGAACATAACTTGAATAATAGTAGCTTAAAAGCTTGACACTGTTGACCAGAGCTGGAATATCTGAAGAAGAAGTGCCCGGGCTCACTGTCCTTCTTCTTCTGTGTGAATTAATCGGCTTAAAACGGAACGCTTTCGAGCAAGTAAATGGTCGAGCTAAAGACGAACGGCTCACAAGCTCTCCTGCTCTGTTTGTCTTTGCATGAAATGAGATTCATGTCAGACGTGATGCGAGCCTTTTCTGCCTGTTAACACGAATGATCTGTGCAGAGATAAAGCCAGTGTCTGCCGAGCAAAAAGAAGAATCAAACGCACACGTACACAAATGATAAGTGTGTGTGTGTGTGTTATTGTATCATATAATAAGGTGTCATATGGATCTGTCACTCAAGAATGTCAGAAACCAGAGGTGTAATGTACTTGAGTACACTTTAGTACATTTTGTACATTTTTTAAAATATTGTAATTATTTTTTTTACTTATTAGTATTTTGGCTACTTTGTACTTGTACTGAGTTTCAAAAATGTAAGCAACTTTTCTATTCACGCAGTCCCAATAAATTCACGCGATCGATAAAGTACAAGTACTAATACAAGTACAAGTACTATGCTCGGTGTTTACAAGTCTAAACTATTTTTTTCTGTTTCTCTACAATCAATCGTATATTTACAAAATGTACAAATATAAGTGTACTCAAGTACTTTACACCTCTGCACAAACACATTTTTCACATTTTATTTGCCACGGTAAGGAAAATAGCACTGTTGGGAGTAATGCGTTACAAAAGTAATGTATTACAATAATATATTAGTTTTTATAATATAACGCATTACTAATTGCATTTTCAGGAATATATTACTCGCTTCATGATAAGTAACGCTTCACCCTCAAGACAATAAAAATAGACAAAAATTGTCACTCGTCTTTTGCTGACAAGTCATTTTATAATTTCCTATTGTGTCTTAACACTTTTTTAACAATTTTAACAATTTGTCTATTGTTATTGGTAGCTTGGACAGGCCACAATCATCGGGCTACATAACATCGCCTTATTTTAAAAAATAAATAAATAAATTAGTGAATTGCAACTTTCTATATTAAAAATAAAAAATAATTATAAAATGTAAAAAAAACTTTTTGTGTGTGTTGTTTGTGCCGCAACAAAGTGAACTGACAGAAAAGAAGCCCGCCATTTGGAATCACTGCTTTTCATTAAAGTTTTTTATAATGTTACATAAAAAAATGTACGCTTTAAAAAATAAGTACAGTCTACAGTAACACTGCAAGGTTCGGCTAAATATTCACGTGAAGCAAATCAAAAGATATAAATGCCGCGTTCCAAGGTCGACAGAAGCTCTTGAACACCTGGGTGGTGAGGAACGCGGATAAATACCCTCTTCAAAAATATTCTTATATTTTGTAGAGCTGCTTTTAATTATGGATCCTCTTAAACGGATCCTTCAAAGCCAATGTCTTAGTTTTTAATTAAGTTTCTATTTTTTTCCTTATACTTTTATTTTTCAGCACAATTATAGTTGTTTAGCATAATCTAACTCTTTGGAGGAAACAAGGTTGTGTGTGTGTATGTGTATGTGTGTGTGTGGTGTATGTGCACATATATGTACTGATTATAAGCTGTTTAAAAAATATTAATTATTATTGTTATTATTTAGTTAATAGATGTACATAAAATCTGCTTACATGTACGCTTCTTCCTTCTCTTAACTCAATAACTGTATTTGGCATTAAACATTCATACTTTTATTATTCAAGTTTTAAAATCGTCTGATACAGTACATCATAATACAAAATATTCATTCAACATCATAAACTTGACATCCTAGAAAAAGTTAAATCTTGACCCGCTGCCATTTTCCTTCAGCACGTCTTTGTATTTGACACTAGGGAAACTGTCACAGACTGGTGTGTAGCTTTCACAGACTATTACACTGTAAAAACTTCCAAAGGTGTGTTGTTACTTCTAACTCAAAGCGTTTAATTTTCTGTCTAACCTTCAGTTTAAAGTAAAATTTGTGCTTCATCGAAATTAAAAGCAAATTCTTTTAGTGTAAAGTAAATACATGTATTTGAAGTGAAGTAAAAATGTGCTTTGCAGCCAGATGGTGATGAGAAGAGAAGACCTTGTTTCTTGGATTGGCCAATGAGAATTGGCTAATGAGCCAATGAGAAGCTTGCATGTGCTGTACGCATTTTTCAAAACTCTTTTAAACTTTAACATAAATCATAAACACGTTTACATGATCTTGTTCAGTTGTAAGAAGGATGTCCCTCATCTTCAGACTACAGCAGACATGATGGCACTGGCCACTACAGATTCTTGGAAAACCCTCAGCATCGTCCTGCAGATGTCGAAGGACCTCAACTGCCTCAGGAAGTAGAGGCGGCTCTGGCCCTTCTTGTAGACTGCATCTACATTTCAAGCTCAGTCCAGTTTGTGATCCAGTACATTCAATTCAATGCAGAACCGCCACTGATCATGAGCTTCGGGCCATGCCCGAAAGGACAAGGTCACGGATACAAGCGGCTGAAATGAGTTTCCTCCACAGGACGGCAGGGATCACTCTAAGAGATGAGGTCAGAACTTTGTCCATCCACCACCAGTAGACGTCAACTCCTCCGATCTATCCACATGTTGGAGTTTTGACCACTGGCAGATCAACATGTGGTACCTACCTGTCTGGGATTTGAACCGGCAACCTTCTGGTCATAAGTCCAGACTCCTGAGGTTAGGCCATTGCTGCTCCAATCTATCCATAACTTGGAGATAAATCTCCACTAGACCAGGGTGTCACAGATCCCAGCTGAAGCCGGGCTGAAGTTTTATTTTGGGACCTTTTTGTTGACACAGACTTTTGAGTCACTTCCGGGGTCACATGTGTTTCTTTGTAGCACTGGTCTTCCTGGGTTTCGTTATTGTAATCAGCTGTTTTGCGTTGCTTGTTAATTGCCTTAATCACGTTAATTGCCTCGTTTGCCGTGTCCAGGTGTTTGTCATTGTCTCGTCATCATGTGTATTTGTGTATTGTGTAGCTGTCAGGTTGTCTGATGTGTTGGTTGCTTCTCGTCTCGCCTAGTTTTGCCTCGTGCATTTTGGAATGAACCTTATGTTAAGGTATTAACCCCCTGCCTCCCGACGTCTTCTGTGCTGTGCAAGTGGATCTATTTAAAACAGCCCGTTAAAACAAACACAATTATTTCAGCCAATCCAAATGAATGAATGAATGAATGAATGAAGACTTTATTTATCCCACTAGGGGAAATTTCTTTGTTTACAATCAATTTAAATCATGATTGAGGTTGTGTTTAATAACTATATGAACTACATTTTACACTTACAGAGTTTAACGAGTTTAATGTCGAAGGCTTAGCATATATGCAACACACTGGACTTGTGGAATCAGATTAGTAGCGAAAATTTCAAACATAAATGTCTGTGAAATGCTTCACATTTTCATTCTGGATTTTTTTTTTTTTTTGCTTGCAATCTTCACATTTTCGTTGAAAGATTCATCGTGCATCGTGGTCAAAACTTTCATCTACCGTTTTTTTGACTAGAGAACTACAAACATCCTTTTCTGGGCCTCAAACTCATGATCTGGTGACTAAAACACAGATAAGCACACAAATACAATAGAGTTGTTGTTCATAAATGATGTTCCGCATGAAGCAGCGAGAAAGCAAGCTGTGAAATAATGGTTATGATTTCAGTGTAAACATGAGAGTTTACTCCGGTAATAGCGCATGCTGTTTTGGGTCTTTGTGTTTCTTCATTAGTGTTCGGGAGGGAAGTAAAGAATTGCGTTTGAAAAGAGTCATCACTGATCTCCAGGGCCAAAGCAATCTGTCTGCTCAATTAAACACTGACAGCTCCATTCTTCCCTCTCGCCCTCCGCCTTCCTCCACATCTCTTATTTCAGCGCTCGTTTTTTCACATTACTAGACACGCAGACTTACCTTCTCGGCATAAAAAAAAGCCATTTCCTCATAACTACACTGCTTACTGCTCCCAGGTGTACTTGCGTACACAAATATACAATATGTATACATATGTATGATACAATTGATTCTAAAAAAACAAAAAAAGAAGTACGACGAACGCGTGAAGAAACTGAGAAAAATTCTTTAAACATTGAAACACTGAGCATAGTATTTGTACTTGTATTAGTACTTTATTGATTGCGTGAATTTATTGAGACTGCGTGAAGTTTTTTTGATACTCGGCACATGTACAAAGTAGCCAAAATTGCCAAATATTTACTAAAAGAATATTTACAAAATGTGCAAAATTCCTTTACAAAAAACTTATTTACACCAGTCCTTGGGAAACATAATTGCTCAGTGCTCAAAAAATGTACTTTCAAGACCGCAGTCTCCGCGTCCACCGTCTCATAGTTCGCAGTTTCGAGTCCACCGTCTCCAAGTTCGGAGTTTCGAGTCCGCAGTCTCCGAGTCCACCGTCTCCAAGTTCGCAGTTTCGAGTCCACCGTCTCCGAGTCCACCGTCTCCGTGTCTACCGTCTCCAAGTTCGGAGTTTCGAGTCCGCAGTCTCCGAGTCCACCGTCTCCAAGTTCGGAGTTTCGAGTCCGCAGTCTCCGAGTCCACCGTCTCCAAGTTCGGAGTTTCGAGTCCGCAGTCTCCGAGTCCACCGTCTCCAAGTTCGCAGTTTCGAGTCCACCGTCTCCGAGTCCACCGTCTCCGAGTCCACCGTCTCCGAGTCTACCGTCTCCAAGTTCGGAGTTTCGAGTCCGCAGTCTCCGAGTCCACCGTCTCCGAGTCTACCGTCTCCAAGTTCGGAGTTTCGAGTCCGCAGTCTCCGAGTCCACCGTCTCCAAGTTCGCAGTTTCGAGTCCGCAGTCTCCGAGTCCACCGTCTCCAAGTCCGCAGTTTCAAGTGCGCAGTCTCCGAATTTGCAGTTTCCGAGCCCTCATTCTCCAAGCCGCCGTACCCAAGCACTCCGAGCAGTCGTTTCCCGAGCTCCTCGAGCCCTCGTTCTCTGGCACCTTCGGGTGTTCTCCGTCTACTCGTTCTCGGGAAGCCCATGGCTCTCAGGACGCTGGAGTTCAGGCGCTGCTTGGAGGGGCGCGGAAGATCAAAAGAAGAAAAAAAAAGCCAATAAACGGCCGCACAGATTATAGATGGGAATTTTGATGTTTTACCTTACTGTCTTTAGTTCTCAACGGTAAATTGAACATTTCTTTTCGAGTCATTCATTCATTTTTTACTGAGTGCGGCGCTGTCCGTTTGAACAATTTGCAAATGATTCTTCTCGCTACAGAGTCCGCGCGTCTCAGCTCGTGATAAACGAATTGTTCACTGAGGAGACTCGTTCATCCCTTGTTCAAGGATAATTGTGGACCAGGGATTCGAACCTGCAACGCCAGGGTGACCGGTCCAAGCCGCCACCGCTGGACCACATCTGCTCTGGCATCTTTCTGCACACCATCCTCATAACATGATTGTATCTCACCCAGTTCCTGGTCCAGTTCCTCCCAGCTCCGGGACAGATGGCAGCGGTACAGTAATGCACCAATGAGCAGGATGCCAACTGCCGTAAAGCAACAATAAAAAAAACAGCCGCATTCTCCTCTGTAGCCTTCAACAGCTCTGCCTTTAACCACCCAGTGAAGGAGCAGTGGGGCTATTAAGCCATGTAGGGGTCAGTGTCCTGCTCAGGACCACCCTGCAAATAAAAAAAAAATCAATTCCAGACAAATGACACAAGATTCTAATGTGACTAAACTGCAATCCAATGCATGTTACCTGATCAATAATACGTGTAAAAAAAAAAGAAAAGAAAAAAAAGGACTCAATAATTGAACATTTGAAGTAAATCCTGGAAATTGTGGATCTATCTATCTATCTATCTATCTGTCTGTCTGTCTGTCTGTCTGTCTGTCTGTCTGTCTGTCTGTCTATCTATCTATCTATCTATCTATCTATATATCTGTCTGTCTGTCTATCTATCTATCTATCTATCAGTCTGTCTGTCTGTTGGTCTGTCTATCTCTATATCTATATATCTATCTATCTATCTATCCGTTTGTCTATCTATCTGTCTGTCTGTCTGTCTGTCTGTCTGTTGGTCTGTCTGTCTGTCTGTCTGTCTGTCTGTCTGTCTGTCTGTCTGTCTGTCCGTTTGTCTATCTATCTATCTATCTATCTATCTGTCTGTCTGTCTGTCTAACCAACCATCCATCCATCCGTCCAACCACACACCCACTTTTAGAATCGATGATATTGTGTAAAAGTGAAGAATCAGTGATGAACTGTGAGTTGTAGACCTGTGTGTGTGTCTGTGTGTGTCTGATGATGAAGGGTTGTATTAGTTGTCTGTCCTCAGGGGCGACACGATGAGAGACCAGCTTGACCTTCTCATTTCATCCCCATTAGTATCTCATGTCGACACAACACACACAGCTTAATCATTCGCTTTCATCGTTAGCCTTGTTTTAAACACACACACACACACACACACACACACAAAACATGTTCTCTGTAAACACGCAAAAAGTGACTATCTGTCTGTCTGTCTGTCTGTCTGTCTGTCTGTCTGTCTGTCTGTCTGTCTGTCTGTCTGTCTGTCTGTCTGTCTATCTATCTATCTATCTAATTAATTTTATGGAATAGATCAGTGCCAAAATGATCAAACGCAAATTTCTAAGAAACGAACGAAAACGCATTCTAAATTAGTTTGGCTTTTTTTTGTTTGTTTGTGATTAAGGTGTTATTTTTGCACAATTTTGCTAAATGAGTGTGGTGGCAGACGATTTCAGAATAATAGTAGACATTTTAGCTTCTACACATCATAAACATTCAGAGTCGCAGCATCTTCATCATCTGAGAATTTATCCTGCCATGCTCCGATTCTGAATATTTAAGCGCTCGATAAACTCCTCCCCCCACTGTAACTCCTCCCCCACTTCTTAGCCCACTGTCTATCACATTCTCACCAGCCAATCAGAGAAAGTGCCGCCCCCACGAGAAGCTTGTGCCAGAAATCCAAACGCAAGGAAAAAGAAACGAACAAAACCATCTGAAGTCGAAAAACAAAGTTTTAAATGAAAACGTAAATATTGCGAATAGAAAAAAAAAAACGTAAATGAGAAGCATTTTCGTTTGTTTCTTAGAAATGTACGTCTGATAATTTTGCCACTAATCTGATTCCAAAGAATAAAAGAGTTAAATGTTTATCGCTTTATTGGTGAGGCTAATTATTTTGCTTGTGATGTTTGTTATCAAGGCTATATAATTATTTACAAATGACTTTTTCAAATGATTTTTCAAAATATTTACACACTCCACACATACATTCAACAATTACATGTATGTATAATTTCACAGTTTTTTTCCCCACGCAAAACAACACCAACAAATATATTATGAACAAAAAACGTTTTTTTTTTTTTACATTTTTACATTTACATATATATATATATTATAATTATATATATATATATATTTATTTTTTTTACATTTTTAAAAAAGAAATAAAGAAGTTTACTATGCAGCATTTGAACATGGACATTGATGCGTTTCAGAGACCTACCACACACACACACACACACACACACGCACACGCACTCACACTCTAAGCTGATATTTGTAAAGATTTGAGACTCATCTGTGTGTTGAGGAACCCTGATGCTGGGCTCTGTCACTGGTCGGCTTCCAGTGTCAATCATCCCGTGATGGATGAGGCCAGAGGTCCAGAGACCTTCTCCCTGGAGTCCACAGCTCTGACCTTCACACACACACACACACACACACACACACACACACACACACACACACACACTTACATCATTTTCAGATTCCCCGTGCCTCAACAACTTTAAACATTAAACACTTCAAACAACTTACCTGGATCACTTTCTTGTACCTTTCTCTCCTTATTGTATTTTTTATCTTTATTTTTTTCATATTGTATCGTGCATATTTTTGCTTCTTACTTGCGTATCCTCTTTATCTTTTTATTCATATATACCTAGCAATTTTTATCTTGAATTTTGTATCCTTCTCTCATTGCGTTTTTACCTTTTATCCATTTATATGGCATCTCTACTTTCATTGTATTTTATTATATTTTTACTGTATTTACCCCCTCACTATGTTTATACGCCAGACGACTGTAAAAACACATTTCACTGCAAAATAATACGTAAGTGACAAATAAAATTTGAATTTTTTGAACTAAAAAAAAAAAACCATATATATTTATACACACACCTGATCTGTACTGAGTTGCTGAGGCTTGAGGAAAAAGCGGATGGATGGATAAAGTGTAATGCGAATTACTACTGCTGTATAATCTGAGTATCAGTAGGAATAATATGATTGGCATTAGTAGGAATAATCGGCGGTGTAGGATGGCAAGCTGTCAGTTGGCCGGGAAACAGATGGGCTGCTCAATGGAGTGTGTGACGTAAAATAAAATGCTCTGTGTTCCCCACAAACATGACACGGATCATTTCAATTATTATTGTAAAATAAAGGAAATATTGGTAAATACACCAGAAGGAATTTTTAACAGTTTTAAACTTTTTTTTTAAAGAGTTTTGGATTTGTAAATACACATTCTGATCCCACTAACTCTAGGTTATTATCATACTAATAAGACACGGACCATCTTATGGTGATGTTTGCTTATTTATTTGTTTGGATTTGTTGTTGCTGTTGTGACGTGAAATTTCCCCGCTGTGGGACTAATAAAGGATTTTTCAATTCAATTCAATTCAATTCAATCTTCAAATATTAATATAAATAATAATGCCTTGCTGAGATTTAGCCAAAATTTGTAACAGTTTTAAATTGCTTTTTTTTAATACAGTTTTGGGTTTGTAAACAACATTCTGCTCCCCCTAATTGTAGTTCATAATATTACAACACGGATCATCTTCAATTATTATTTTTAAACAAAAAACAAAAAAATATTGGTATATAATTATTGTCTTATCGAGATTTTTCAAATTCAAGTTTTTTTTTTTTACATTTTAGGGTTTGTAAATAGATAGTCTGTTCCCCCTAACCCTAGATCGTACGAATACGACACAGACTATCTTCAAATATTATTTAAAAATGTGCAAAAAAAAATATTGGTAAATATTTTGCCTTGCTAAGTCTTGCGAATGAGCCAGATTTTAAACCAAGCATTAGTTTAAGCTCAAGTTCAGTGCATTGGTAAGGCGCTTTTCACAGTTTATGTTCACAAAGTTCACAAATGTGTGAAAATGTAAAAAAAACGAATATTGCTGCATTTTATTCATTTGTTCGTTGGTGTTAAAACGGCAATTCTTAACATTAGTGCCACATTTGGCTGATAATGAAAAAGTTCTTAAGACAAACAGATGAAGATGAAAATTATGACCTCGATACATATTCATGGAAAAAATATCAAACGTAAATTTTTCACATTTTTAATAGACAGAAATGCTTCACATTTTTGTTCGGGCTGTTTTTTTTTTTCTTTTACATTTTTTGGCGAAAATGCAGGACAAAAATGTGAAGATTGCAAGCGAAAAAAAATCAGAACGAAAATGTGACGCATTTCATCGAATGCGTTTCATGTGGAATGCATTCACAAGTTTAAAAAAAAAAAACTAAACAATTTTTTGTAATATAAACGTAAAATAAACATAGATATTAGATTAAGAGTAATAAAAGCAACTACCTTATTCTGTGTTGTATGAACAGGATTAGATATATGATACAAAAAAAATAAATGCTTTTCAGATGGTCGTGGTGCATCATATTATTCATTTAACAACATTATAGATTGCTAAAATCTGTAAGTGTAAAGTGAACATCGTATGGATTAACTGGATTAAACAGATCCCAGTGCACGGCACGGAAGAGACGGGATGCCGAGGGTTAAATCCGTCAAAAGGTTTATTTCCAAGAACTCACAAGACGAAGGCAAGACGAGACGAGACAGAACTGATGACCAACACACGAGACGACGCGACAAAGAACTGTGACAAACCCTGTACAAATGACGAGACCAACGACAAACACCTGGAACACGACGAGACGATAAACACGATCGCGGGAAAACAGGAAGTGACGTGAAAACAGCTGATACGGACACCAGACCAGTGCTACAAAACAAAACACACGTGACCCGGAAGTGACCGGAAATACTAGTCCCACATAAACGTTTCTGGGATCCATGACAACCTCGATCACGATTCGAATTGGCTGAAAATAGCGTGACCCTTTGATCAGGAAAGTGTGGGCCCTGAGGTCAAAAAGGTCAAGAAGCCCCAACTACGACCACTACACGAAAACACCAGAAACCTAAAGTCCATTAATACGGCGCTTTTCTCCGTCCCAGACCGACTCAAAGCCATTAACGCAACTAAACCGAGAGGTAAAAGTGCCCATCTGTCCGGCTCTAGAGAATGACCACTCGCTCTGGGAGAAACAGACGGAGGGCGAGGGCCATTGCCAGCGTTGGCCAACACTTCTCGACGCCAGATTGCGCGACTCCATTATCCGCGCGTCAGGTGATTATCCGCGGCTCCTAATGTAATCGCTTCACACGCAGGAGATTTCAATTACGCGCGGTGTGGCTAAACAAGCTGCGTATTCAGATCCACTCACCTCACTGATAAACAACATCGTCAGCTGCAGCTACACCTGCTCCCAGCCATTACCACGCCCAGGGGCGGAGCTATGACATCTTGAATGACAAGACACGGCACAAATCAACACACAACGCACAAATAAGTCAATTATACAGATATATATATTTACTAGCGCTGTCAAACAATTAAAATTTTTTAACTAGTTAATCACACTTCCCTGACCAAATTAATGGTGATTAATGGCGATTAAATGACTAAAGCTTGAAATAATGGATAATAAGGATTAATAGGTAAATGAATGCAATATATTTTCTTAGTTTTTTAACCCTCCAAGGTCGAGTCACTCTTTATTCAAGATGAAACACACACAAAAAGTCAATTTTGGACTTACATAGGTGTTATATATTAATGGAAGGTTTGAAGTGCCCATTTTTTAGGTTACACTCATGACAATATTTATACATATATGTGTGGGAACATTTCTTCCGTGCGACACTTTATTCACAACTCTTTATTGATCACATGGATACTGTAAATAGAACAAAAATGCTGTTGCTGTATCTATAAATTTTTTAGGCATTTCATACAATGTATATAAAAAAAACACGAAAAGGACGCCACAAATCTATTATACTTAATAGATTAATAGAAATCTATTAAGAAAACCGCGTAGTTAAGAAAACTTAATAGAAAACGTGTAATGCGTAAAACCACCACTGACGGCGATATCCCCCCCCCCCCCCCCCCCCCCCC
>MU204209.1:49176-63058 GCA_017309775.1 Paedocypris sp. Pulau Singkep
GAGTCCGCAGTTTCCGAGTCCACCATCTCCAAGTTCGCAGTTTCGAGTCCACCGTCTCCGAGTCCACCATCTCCAAGTTCGTAGTTTCGAGTCCACCGTCTCCAAGTTCGTAGTTTCGAGTCCACCGTCTCCAAGTTCGCAGTTTCGAGTCCACCGTCTCCAAGTCCGCAGTTTCGAGTCCACCGTCTCCAAGTTCGTAGTTTCGAGTCCACCGTCTCCAAGTTCGCAGTTTCGAGTCCACCGTCTCCAAGTCCGCAGTTTCAAGTCCACTGTCTCCGAGTCTGCAGTCTCCGAGTCCACCATCTCCAAGTTCGCAGTTTCGAGTCCACCGTCTCCAAGTTCGCAGTTTCGAGTCCACCGTCTCCAAGTTCGTAGTTTCGAGTCCACCGTCTCCAAGTTCGTAGTTTCGAGTCCACCGTCTCCAAGTTCGTAGTTTCGAGTCCACCGTCTCCAAGTTCGTAGTTTCGAGTCCACCGTCTCCAAGTCCGCAGTTTCAAGTCCACCGTCTCCGAGTCTGCAGTCTCTGAGTCCACCATCTCAGAGTTTGCAGTTTCGAGTCCACAGTCTCCGAGTCCACCGTCTCAGAGTTCACAGTTTCAAGTGCGCAGTCTCCGAATCTGCAGTTCCCGAGCCCTCATTCTCCAAGCCGCCGTACCCAAGCACTCCGAGCAGTTGTTTCCCGAGCTCCTCGAGCCCTCGTTCTCTGGCCCCTTCGGGTGTTCTCCGTCTACTCGTTCTCGGGAAGCCCATGGCTCTCAGGACTTCGCTGGAGTTCAGGCGCTGCTTGGAGGGGCGCGGAAGATCAAAAGAAGAAAAAAAAAGCCAATAAACGGCCGCACAGATTATAGATGGGAATTTTGATGCTTTTACCTTACTGTCTTTAGTTCTCAACGGTAAATTTTCTTTTCGAGTCATTCATTCAATTTGCAAATGATTCTTCTCGCTACAGAGTCCGCGCGTCTCAGCTCGTGATAAACGAATTGTTCACTGAGGAGACTCGTTCATCCCGAGTCATATATAAAATTAGTTTATTGCAAACTAATCACTCACAAAAGTTGCGCAAGATTATTCCACAGGTTTAATTCCACAGACCAAAAAACATTGAGAACCACTGGGCTAGTGTCTTGATCAAGGATAATTGTGGACCAGGGATTCGAACCTGCAACGCCAGGGTGACCGGTCCAAGCCGCCACCGCTGGACCACATCTGCTCTGGCATCTTTCTGCACACCATCCTCATAACATGATTGTATCTCACCCAGTTCCTGGTCCAGTTCCTCCCAGCTCCGGGACAGATGGCAGCGGTACAGTAATGCACCAATGAGCAGGATGCCAACTGCCGTAAAGCAACAATAAAAAAAAAACCAGCCGCATTCTCCTCTGTAGCCTTCAACAGCTCTGCCTTTAACCACCCAGTGAAGGAGCAGTGGGGCTATTGTGGGGGTCAGTGTCCTGCTCAGGATCACCCTGCAAATAAAAAACAAAAATCAATTCCAGACAAATGACACAAGATTGTAATGTGACTAAACTGCAATCCAATGCATGTTACCTGATCAATAATACGTGTAAAGAAAAAAAGAAAAGAAAAAAAAAAGGACTCAATAATTGAACATTTGAAGTAAATCCTGGAAATTTTGGATCTATCTATCTGTCTATCTATCTATCTATCTATCTATCAGTCTGTCTGTCTGTTGGTCTGTCTATCTCTATATATATCTATCTATCTATCCGTTTGTTTATCTGTCTGTCTGTCTGTTTGTCTATCTATCTATCTATCTATCAGTCTGTCTGTCTGTTGGTCTGTCTATCTCTATATCTATCTATCTATCTATCTATCTATCCGTTTGTCTATCTGTCTGTCTGTTTGTCTATCTATCTATCTATCTATCTATCTATCTATCTATCTATCTATCTATCTACTATCTGTCTGTCTGTCTGTCCATTTGTCTATCTATCCATCCATCCATCCATCCATCTATCTATCTACTATCTGTCTGTCTGTCTGTCCGTTTGTCTATCTATCTATCTATCTATCTGTCTGTCTGTCTGTCTGTCCATTTGTATCTATCTATCTATCCATCCGTCCGTCCGTCTGTCTGTTGGTCTGTCTATCTATATATCTATCTATCTATCCGTTTGTCTGTCTGTCTATCTATCTATCCGTTTGTCTATCTATCCATCCATCCATCCATCCATCCATCCATCTATTTGTCTGTCTGTCTGTCTGTCTGTCCATTTGTCTATCTACCAATCTATCTATCTGTCTGTCTGTCTGTCTGTCCGTCCGTCCGTCTGTCTATCTATCTATCTGTCTGTCTGTCTGTCTAACCAACCATCCATCCATCCGTCCAACCACACACCCACTTTTAGAATCGATGATATTGTGTAAAAGTGAAGAATCGGCGATGAACTGTGAGTTGTAGACCTGTGTGTGTGTCTGTGTGTGTCTGATGATGAAGGGTTGTATTAGTTGTCTGTCCTCAGGGGCGACACGATGAGAGACCAGCTTGACCTTCTCATTTCATCCCCATTAGTATCTCATGTCGACACAACACACACAGCTTAATCATTCGCTTTCATCGTTAGCCTTGTTTTAAACACACACACACACACACACACACAAAACATGTTCTCTGTAAACACGCAAAAAGTGACTCTATCTATCTGTCTGTCTGTCTGTCTGTCTATCTATCTATCGATCTATCTATATATCTAATTAATTTTATGGAATCAGATCAGTGCCAAAATGATCAAACGCAAATTTCTAAGAAACGAACGAAAACGCATTCTAAATTAGTTTGGCTTTTTTTGTTTGTTTGTGATTAAGGTGTTATTTTTGCACAATTTTGCTAAATGAGTGTGGTGGCAGACGACTTCAGAATAATAGTAGACATTTTAGCTTCTACACATCATAAACATTCAGAGTCGCAGCATCTTCATCATCTGAGAATTTATCCTGCCATGCTCCGATTCTGAATATTTAAGCGCTCGATAAACTCCTCCCCCCACTGTAACTCCTCCCCCACTTCTTAGCCCACTGTCTATCACATTCTCACCAGCCAATCAGAGAAAGTGCCGCCCCACGAGAAGCTTGTGCCAGAAATCCAAACGCAAGGAAAAAGAAACGAACAAAACCATCTGAAGTCGAAAAACAAAGTTTTAATTGAAAACGTAAATATTGCGAATAGAAAGAAAAAAAAAACTTAAATGAGAAGCATTTTCGTTTGTTTCTTAGAAATGTACGTCTGATAATTTTGCCACTAATCTGATTCCAAAGAATAAAAGAGTTAAATGTTTATCGCTTTATTGGTGAGGCTAATTATTTTGCTTGTGATGTTTATTATCAAGGCTCATAATTATTTACAAATGGCTTTTTCAAATGATTTTTCAAAATATTTACACACTCCACACATACATTCAACAATTACATGTATGTATAATTTCACAGTTTTTTTCCCCACGCAAAACAACACCAACAAATATATTATGAACAAAAAACGTTTTTTTTTTTTTACATTTTTACATTTACATATATATATATTTAAAAAATTATATATATATATATATATATATATATATATATATATATATATATTTTTTTTTTTTTTTTTTTTTTTTTTTTTAAATTATATATCTATTTTATTTTTTTACATTTTTAAGGAAAACATTTAAGAAAGAAATAAAGAAGTTTACTATGCAGCATTTGAACATGGACATTGATGCGTTTCAGAGACCTACCACACACACACACACACACACACACACACACACACACACATTCTAAACTGGTATTTGTAAAGATTTGAGACTCATCTGTGTGTTGAGGAACCCTGATGCTGGGCTCTGTCACTGGTCGGCTTCCAGTGTCAATCATCCCGTGATGGATGAGGCCAGAGGTCCAGAGACCTTCTCCCTGGAGTCCACAGCTCTGACCTTCAGACACACACACACACACACACACACACACACACACACACACTTACATCATTTTCAGATTCCCCGTGCCTCAACAACTTTAAACATTAAACACTTCTAACAACTTACCTGGATCACTTTCTTGTACCTTTCTCTCCTTATTGTATTTTTTATCTTTATTTTTTTATATATTGTATCGTGCATATTTTTGCTTCTTACTTGCGTATCCTCTTTATCTTTTTATTCATATATACCTAGCAATTTTTATCTTGAATTTTGTATCCTTCTCTCATTGCGTTTTTACCTTTTATCCATTTATATGGCATCTCTACTTTCATTGTATTTTATTATATTTTTACTGTATTTACCCCCTCACTATGTTTATACGCCAGACGACTGTAAAAACACATTTCACTGCAAAATAATACGTAAGTGACAAATAAAATTTGAATTTTTTGAACTAAAAAAAAAAAACCATATATATTTATACACACACCTGATCTGTACTGAGTTGCTGAGGCTTGAGGAAAAAGCGGATGGATGGATAAAGTGTAATGCGAATTACTACTGCTGTATAATCTGAGTATCAGTAGGAATAATATGATTGGCATTAGTAGGAATAATCGGCGGTGTAGGATGGCAAGCTGTCAGTTGGCCGGGAAACAGATGGGCTGCTCAATGGAGTGTGTGACGTAAAATAAAATGCTCTGTGTTCCCCACAAACATGACACGGATCATTTCAATTATTATTGTAAAATAAAGGAAATATTGGTAAATACACCAGAAGGAATTTTTTTAACAGTTTTAAACTTTTTTTTTAAAGAGTTTTGGATTTGTAAATACACATTCTGATCGCCTAGTTGATACTAACACGACACAGACCATTTTCAATTATTATTTTAACGTAAAAAATATATATTGGTAAAGAAGTAATGTCTTGCTGAGATTGAACGTCAATTTTTTTATTTTATTTTTTAAAGCAGTTTTGGGCTTGTAAGTACACATTATGTTCCTTTCTAACGCTAGTTCAGTGTCACTAATGCGACGAGGATAATCATCAATTATTATTTTATATTAAAAATCAATAATTGGTAAATAAATAATGTCTTGCTGAGATTGAGTTAGCCATATTTTTTTTTACAGTTTTAAACAGTTTTGGGTTAGTAATTACACATTCTGTTCCCACTAACTCTAGGTTATTATCATACTAATAAGACACGGACCATCTTCAAATATTAATATAAATAATAATCCCTTGCTGAGATTTAGCCAACATTTGTAACAGTTTTAAATTGCTTTTTTTAATACAGTTTTGGGTTTGTAAACAACATTCTGCTCCCCCTAATTGTAGTTCATATTAATATGGAGGATTAATATGGATCATCTTCAATTATTATTTTTTAACAAAAAACAAATATTGGTATATAATTATTGTCTTATTGAGATTTTTTAAATTCAAGTTTTTTTTAAACATTTTAGGGTTTGTAAATAGATAGTCTGTTCCCCCTAACCCTAGATCGTACGAATACGACACAGACTATCTTCAAATATTATTTCAAAATGTGCAAAAAAATATTGGTAAATATTTTGCCTTGCTAAGTCTTGCGAATGAGCCAGATTTTAAACCAAGCATTAGTTTAAGCTCAAGTTCAGTGCATTGGTAAGGCGCTTTTCACAGTTTATGTTCACAAAGTTCACAAATATGTGAAAATGTAAAAAAACTGAATATTGCTGCATTTTATTCATTTGTTCGTTGGTGTTAAAACGGCAATTCTTAACATTAGTGCCACATTTGGCTGATAATGAAAAAGTTCTTAAGACAAACAGACGAAGATGAAAATTATGACCTTGATACATATTCATGGAAAAAATATCAAACGTAAATTTTTCACATTTTTAATAGACAGAAATGCTTCAAATTTTTGTTCGGGCTGTTTTTTTTTTCTTTTACATTTTTTGGCGAAAATGCAGGAAAAAGTCTTTCGACAAAAATGTGAAGATTGCAAGCGAAAAATAAACCAGAACGAATAAAATAAACATAGATATTAGATTAAGAGTAATAAAAGCAACTACCTTATTCTGTGTTGTATGAACAGGATTAGATATGAACAAAAAAATAAATGCTTTTCAGATGGTCGTGGTGCATCATATTATTCATTTAACAACATTATAGATTGCTAAAATCTATAAGTGTAAAGTGAACATCATATGGATTAACTGGATTAAACACATCCCAGTGCACGGCACGGAAGAGACGGGATGCCAAGGGTTAAATCCGTGAAAAGGTTTATTTCCAAGAACTCACAAGACGAAGACGAGACGAGACAGAACTGATGAGCAACACACGAGACGACGCGACAAAGAACTGTGACAAACCCTGTACAAATGACGAGACCAACGACAAACACCTGGAACACGACGAGACGATAAACACGATCGTGGGAAAACAGCTGATACGGACACCAGACCAGTGACCCGGAAGTGACCGGAAATACTAGTCCCACATAAACGTTTCTGGGATCCATGACAACCTCGATCACGATTCGAATTGGCTGAAAACAATCGTGTTTGTTTTAAAGGGCCGCGTGACACTTTGATCAGGAAAGTGTGGGCCCTGAGGTCAAAAAGGTCAAGAAGCCCCAACTACGACCACTACACGAAAACACCAGAAACCTAAAGTCCATTAATACGGCGCTTTTCTCTGTCCCAGACCGACTCAAAGCCATTAACGCAACTAAACCGAGAGGTAAAAGTGCCCATCTGTCCGGCTCTAGAGAATGACCACTCGCTCTGGGAGAAACAGACGGAGGGCGAGGGCCATTGCCAGCGTTGGCCAACACTTCTCGACGCCAGATTGCGCGACTCCATTATCCGCGCGTCAGGTGATTATCCGCGGCTCCTAATGTAATCGCTTCACACGCAGGAGATTTCAATTACGCGCGGTGTGGCTAAACAAGCTGCGTATTCAGATCCACTCACCTCACTGATAAACAACATCGTCAGCTGCAGTTACACCTGCTCCCAGCCATTACCACGCCCAGGGGCGGAGCTATGACATCTTGAATGACAAGACAACGCACAAATCAACACACAACGCACAAATAAGTCAATTATACAGATATATATATATATATATTTATTAGTGCTGTCTAACAATTAAATTTTTTTAACTAGTTAATCACACTTCCCTGACCAAATTAATCGCGATTAATTGCGATTAAATGACTAAAGCTTGAAATAATGGATAATAAGGTTTAATATGTAAATGAATGCAATATATTTTCTTAGTTTTTTAACCCTCCAAGGTCGAGTCACTCTTTATTCAAGATGAAACACACAAAAAAAGTCAATTTTGGACTTACATAGGTGTTATATATCAATTGAAGATTTGACGTGCCCACAATATTTAAATGATTCACATATATGTGTGGGAACATTTCTTCCGTGCGACACTTTATTCACAACTCTTTATTGATCACATGGATACTGTAAATATAACAAAAATGCTGTTGCTGTATCTGTAAATTTTTTAGGCATTTCATACAATGTATATAAAAAATGAAAACGCAAAGTGTGTGCTTATCAGGAGTGTGACGATTAACCCTGTCATGATGCTCCTTACTAATTAGTTAGTAACCACACCCACCACGCCTCCGTGTTCCACTTCTCTCACTTTATCTGTGCACGCCGCCTTCAGAAAACACGAAAAGGACGCCACAAATCTATTATACTTAATAGATTAATAGAAATCTATTAAGAAAACCGCGTAGTTAAGAAAACTTAATAGAAAACCGCGTAATGCCTAAAACCACCACTGACGGCGATATTCCTGCTTCCTGCTTTTCAAAACGCCCCCCCCCTCGTTTACGAGATCCTCCGCACTGTCTGAACTGAGCATCATTAAATCTGATAGAAGCCCATTATCAGTCGAGCGAAGGAGCGAATCAAATATCACTGTCCTTTTAGTGACGCTGTCAACGGATGCTTCATCGTGTCGCAGCGCCACTACAAGGAGAAGGAGATGTAATGTAGCTCCGTCACTAAACTTAGCAAACAAAGGCGTGTCGTTACGAATACATTTTTCTACCTGATCTAACTCAAAGCGTTTAATTTTTGTCTAACCACCAGTGTAATGTAAAATGTGTGCTTCATCCGAATTAAAAGTAAGTTATTTAGTGTAAAGTAAATACATTTCTTTATAGCAAAGTACAAATGTGCTTTGGAGCCGGATAACCCAATTGTCCAATGAGCCAATGAGAAGCTTGCATGTGCTGTGCACAATTTTTTAAACTCTTTTAAACTTTAAAATAAATCTTAAACACGTTTACGTGATCTTGTTTAGTTGTAAGAAGGAGCAATCGAAGCGATTTGTCTTAAAAAGAGACAATAGATGTTAAAATAAGGTAATTATGTAAATAATCTTACATCGTTCAATCTTACGAATCTTATATCGTTGGATTCGTCTCATCATTTGGGTTTTGGTTCTGGGGTGTTAGTCTTAAGCTTAGAATGTCTGATAAGATAAGAGATAAGCTTAGAATGTCTGTTTTTAAAAAATAAGTGTAAGTAAATACAGTGTTGTCTGTTTATCTAATACGTATGAATCTAAAGCTTCAGCTTGTTGAACAGAGCAAGTTATTTGCAGTTGTAAAGGAACTGTGTCTGTGTTGCAGCTGAGAGGGGAAAAGTAGGTCAGTGTCACTTAAACACTTTGCGCCTAAGTGACAACACCTGAACTCAAGGAATGTGAGCTGCTGATCTTAATGAGCCGCACCTGGAGAATCTCTTGATTTTACGCAACTGTGATGAATGGTGTTACAAATAATTGACGCGATTAAGCGCTTAAAATTAACGTGTTAACTTTGACAGCACGAATATTGATTCAATAATCTTTCTTATGATGGTCATTATTTCAGTTCAATGAATTCTTGGACAACAACCGTGCTTTAGTGAATTAGGTATGGCGGGAGTACGTTCAGGGCGAAGTTTGCCGGCGCTCTCTCGAGTCGGTAAAGACTGATTTGATGTATTGCATGGTTTTCCTTGTCAAGCCGGTCAAGCGCAATACAACAGCAGCACGGCCAGATAAAGGACAGGTGTCTTGTAAACAAATTACATGCGTCCGGCATGACAATTCCTAATCCATCATGGTGCTGTCAACGGCTCGGCCTGGGATGATGACAGTTTGGGAAAAGACACGCAGGATGGAGTCGGAAAGATGTTTGATTCTTTTTAAGATAAGAATATGATTGTTTAATATATTACATGAATGCCCAAGTAGCAAGCACCATGTTGGCTAAAAAAAAAGGGTTGTTTATTAGAAAACCCCTTGCAAAAATGTTTTTGAACATCTTGTAGTGTGAGAACAAATGTAAAAAGGAGGTGTGTTTCAGTTGTTGGTGAAAAATTATGGATTGAACTACGTGAGGAATTTAAAGTCTGAACTTCTTTTGCAGATTTGAAATAAGTTGGGAAAAAAAGGCTTAAATATAAATACACAATATCTCACAATATTGTCACAATATGATCATAGACCATAGTTTGAACAACGTTGGACAATGGACATTTTTTCTTTTTCCTAATTTTCAAGCACAGATAAATAATGAACATTTTTCTTATTTATCCCGAATTTGCATAGCAACTTTGCGTTGGTCTCGAACTAAAAAAGTGCTATATAAATAAACTTGAACTATAAATAAATAAACATAATACATAAATAAATATACATTTTTTTAATAAATATATTTTTTTTTTTAAACCAAGAGAGTGGATCAGTATTTTGCTGTTGTTTTCTGTTATTTCTTCTTGTTGTTTATTCTGTTTGGTTGTAAAGCTGAAAGATGTAAGAGGACAGGAAACTATAAGCGATGCTTCAGATTATTACTTGTTTTGGTCAATTTTCATATAGAACGGAATGTCTATTTCTGGATTTTGGACAAAACAATAGTTAAAACTTGAAAACAAGTACATACAAGTCAGGCTGAAAATTAACAAATGAAGTAACGGGCATAAATAACCCATATTTTGAACATTACATAAGTAAATAATATTTGTTTGTGGGATTGTGGGGCGGATAACGGACTATCTTATATTATCTTATCGTATCTTAAAACAGTCAGAACAGAGCAGACACCCCAAAACACAAACATATAAACTAACGAGTACATCTGGGATGTTATAAACTATTTTACTTTTAAACATTTAAGAGTTAAACAAACAAGGCAAGCTTTTTTTTAATAACAAAATCAATGATAAACAAAAAAAAAACTATAAAACTATAAAAATACACATACAAAGTGTGTGTGTGTGTGTGTGTGTGTGCGTGTGTGTGTGTGTGTGTGTGTGTGTGTGCGTGCGTGCGTGTGTGTAGTACCTGTTCTATTAATCACTGTTAATTTTTTTCTCAAAGTTGGGTTTCGTACCTGTCACGCATGACATATTACTTTACATAAAAAACCCACCACTAACGTATACAGTATTTATTTATCGTTTATTGCCCAATGAGAAACAATATAATTGAATTACTAGCAGTCAATAATCTACACTTAGTAAATGTTCACATGGGGTTTGTTATTATTTGTGTAATGACTAGGATAATCAAATCACAATTACAATCTGATGATCTCAGAAGCCACACATCTAATCTCATCCTAATAAATGCAGCATCGTTTGATGCATGTAATTGTTATTCTGGAATAGATTATGGCTTTATTGAGCTAATGCAGCAGAACTCATAATTGGTTTTTTATAGCAAGGCTGTATCGCTTTAAAAGCTTTATCAAGTTGGTTGTGACCTTCACATTCCAGCAAAGGGATTAATATTGGTCATCATAACTGTAATTTCTTGAGAATATTGACAAAGACAATACTGTTCTTTGGAAAACATTTCCAAATAATGTTTGGTCAATGTCAAACTTTAAAACACATGGCAGTGTGTACAGCAGTTAATCAAAAATAATACAATCCAGCATTAATTTAGATTATAAAATTGATACATTAATTGATTTTTATATAATTGATTGTTATTTATTAATAAAGCTATCCTACCTACACCCCCCCCCACACACACACACACACACACACACACGCACACACACTCACAAACAATCAGAGAGATGTTCACCTGGTAACAAAAGACCAGGATTGGCCAAATAAACCGCATCTGTTTTTTTTTTTTTTTCAACAGATTTGATTCCCGCCCATCCCCCAGCCACCCCCTCTCAGCACTCGGCCCCTCCTCCCACCCCCATCTAGGGCCTTCAACAAAAAAACACAGTCAGGCCAGTCAAACCCGACCTTCCTCTACCTTAATCTTGGGAAGACGAAGCTTAAAAGCCCCATCAGGCTCTTCAGGAAGTGTGTGTGTAGCCAGGCATTGGAGGTTTGAATCCCGGTGAAAGGATGAGTGTGGCCACTAGGGGCCAAAAATGTGCTCTGCTTTTAACCCATCAAAGTGAACACACACACACACACACACACAAACCGGAGGAGTGGGCAGCCTATGCCGTGGTACCTACTGGGGGGGGGGGGGGGCATCCGCACCTTCCATGCCACTAGATCTGGTTCAGGAAGTTCTGGACTGAATGTCCTAGATCTGAAACCTGGTGTAAGGCTGCCCACTGCTCCGGCTTTGCATCTGTTCACCTAACGTTCTCTGGTCTAGGCATGATTGACAAACTCACCTCCCTCCACTCACCAGCTCTGCAAGGAGCCTCTGCAGTTCTTCTCCACGCAAGGGGTTTTTAACCTCAGTTTTGAGAGAGTCCTCACTGTGGATAGAAATCCATGCTTATGTGACTCGCTTTGCCGGAAATTGCACATCCCAGGGAGAGGAACCATCAAGGTGAGCTAAGCAATCACCCCTTTCATGGGTATTTTCACCTACATGCTGTGTCTCCTGGGCTCATTGAACCATCCAGCCATCATGGGGTCCATGAAACTCCATCAACTCCCTCACTGGTAAAACTCCACCAGTCCTCTGATTCGTTCAAACACTTTGGTGTTTACCTGAAAGACAAACTGGACTAGCTACCAACACGTATATTTGTGCTTTACTGTAAAGACCATGTCCTGTAAAGACCAAAGACATCTCTCTCTTCTGTGAGAAGACTCATGTCTTTTGGTAGGGTACTTCTAGCGTTCTAAAGCATCTAAAAGAGCTTGTTGTGTCCTGGGCTGAAGACTTCACACCATGCTGGAAGTGGCAGGCAATAGGGCGTGGAACACTGGAGGATCAGAGTAGCACCTTCAGCTAAAAACTGTTCATCACGAAACCGTGAAACCCCTAAAAGTTCCTCAGTTGGGAAGTTCGAGTTGTGCATTTAACCCTTCTAGTGAAGTGATCACACTTTTGGTTCATTTCCTAATAAATGTGTAAATGTACAATTTCAGCAGAGCGCTGGTTTTCTAAACACCAGATACTAGGTTCGATTCCCAGAGACTACGTAATGTCATGGTAGTCGCTTGGGATAAAATGACTGTAAAGTGCTACAGTAAATGACTGTAAAGTACAGTAAAGCACTGCACATTATGAACGCACCAAATGATCCTTCACAGACTTTTAAGGATTATATGTGTAGGACGAGCCACACTATATTGCATGGCATTCCAACACTTGGTGAGGAGTCATGGAGAAGACTGTTTTAACTAGTCCTGCTTTAACTAGTTCGATTCTCCATGTGTCTGTTGCCTGTCTGTGGTTCACTTTTTTTGTCTTCTGCTTGGCCATTCCGTCTCAGAATCACACCCTGACAGGACAAACACAAGGAATTAATATAAAAAAGACCGGTATAGACTTTAAACTTTCATCCTCAGGTGATGAGTGAGATATGGAATGCCTTTACTCAGGCACAGAGAAATTGCCATTACCTCCCAAGATTTGTCACATTGCCATCCCTCTCTCAGCTAGTAGTAGTAGAGACTATCAGGTTTATTCGTATACCGCTTTTCTCAGTCCAAGACAAGTCCAAAATCGAAGTGATTTGCACATTTCTAGCCTCTTTGCGTTGGTCTCGGACTAAGAAAAACGTTATACGAATGAACTTGAACTTGAACAAATTGTTCATTGTTGTTCAGACTGTGGGCTATGAGCAGAAGAGCAAGCTAGATCGCGACAGTGGCTAGGAAAACAAAACCTGGTGGTGTGAGAGGAAAAAAACCAAGGGAGACTCTCTGGTGCCAGTCTCCTCTGGCATGCTAACACTACAAAGTCATTGGTGAAGATGATTCTGGACGATGATTTATTCCTGCGGAGTGGAAGTGAGGAGGCTCCATCCATCCCTCAATGACGCCAAGGCAACGGATCTTCAGAAGGGACCAGTCTGTTTCCTCAGAGAGAATCTTTGCCATTTCTCCAGATCAGTGAATTTGGATTGTTGTGCCTTCAAACACAAACATCCAGCGTTAAACCACACAGAAACACCCCATTTCACTTTTTTACGGCATACCCTTTTTGATAAAGCCATAACTGATGGCTTCCCTCAGCCGATGCTATAATTCAATTCATACCCACTATTTCTTTCTTCCAACCCCATCTCTTACATCAGACAAGCGTGCCTAATAAATTCAGATGGGAGTCTATGAAATGCTCCTATAAGCAGAGACATCAGATGATTTTCCGCTTCTGACAAGCTCCCTTATTGAGTATCATAACAGTTACTTTGTCTTCATCCACCGAGGGGGAGTTATATCAATCCATTTGACAATCCAGCAAAGCATGTCGAGCCCCTTTGTATCAATCTCCATACACGGCTGCCCGTTGTCTAACAAAAAGCTTGGAAATGGGATCATTCAATCAGCAGCCACTAGCTGCCTGACTGCCTTTCACTTTGGCTCAAGTGCTTATAGCTCGCTGTCAGGTTTGCTCTTGGATTTCCTTATGCTCTCTCTCTCTCTCTCTATCTCTGTCGCTTTTTCACTCTCACTTTCTCTCTGTCTCTCTCTGTCTCACTCTTTTTTTCTCTCTCTCT
>MU204209.1:63158-78914 GCA_017309775.1 Paedocypris sp. Pulau Singkep
TCTCTCTCTCTCTCTCTTTGTCTGTCTCTCTCTTTCTCTCTCTATCTATCTCTGCCTCTCCCCCAGATGTTTCTAATGGAACATGTATTTGCTGCTCATACTTCCTAAAATAATTTTTATTTCATACTGTTTCATCATTACAAAATTAACTCGTTAAACGTCTGCGTTTAAAGATGAGCAAAATCATTGATACTATGATTTTGAAACTACACATTGATGATTATTTACATGATTAACTTATTTAAACTTCCATTGTCTCGTTTTAAGACACATCGCTTCAATTGCTCCTTCTTACAACAAAACAAGATCCCGTAAACGTGTTTATGATTTATTTTAAAGTTTAAGAGTTAAAACATGGCCTACAGCACATGCAAGCTTCTCATTGGCTCATTGGCCAATTCTCAACGGACAATTCAAGAAACAAGGTCTTCTCTTCTCATCACCATCTCCGGCTCCAAAGCACATTTTTACTTAATGTTAAGTAATGTATTTACTTTACACTACAAGACTTACTTTAAATCCAAATCAAAGCAAGCATTTTACATTACACCGATGGCTAGGCAGAAAATGAAATCTTTTGAGTTGGATCAAGTATAAAAGCTTTTTTAGAATAACGACGCGCCTGCAGACTAAGAAGGGAAACCATGCCCTGTAGTGCTTTACTGTTATTCCGCCGAGTCGTTTTGTGAATGTGCGTTTTATGGACGTACGAAAGGAACGAGCAGAGACGTGTCAATATGAAGTACGACTCAATCAACAACAATCAACCGTAACCCATCGCTGAAGATAGATCTAATCATCGGCTAATGCTCTCCGAAGATGGGCCTTTCACAATCTCTATTGTTGGCCTTGTTTCATGAATCAGTGGATTACGTTTTAGCTCCTGAAACCACGGGGCTGAAATATTTCACGGGATTTGGAAACGTAACCTTTCCTATATAAAAGCGCTCTCGAGCTCGCCGTCTTTGACAGTTGGACCTGAGGGCTTAACACACATCAGCAGCGCGGTAATTGGTTCCTCTAAATCTGTTGAGCGAACACAGCAAACTATCTTTCATCTGAGCCGAAAGACGAGAAACAACAGCCGGAGTCTCTACCCGGGCCCATAATTGTTCACTTCATGAAATCTCAATAATTTGTCCCCGACGAGCCGTGGAATCTTAAGGGCATTGTTACGCCGCACACTTGAAAGTACACACCGACCAGGCTGAATTTGCCTTTGAAACTCCCTGATTTAGAACTGTGGTATTGGCTCATTTTTCATATCCATTGTCGGGTTGTCAGCGTGTCATAGTTGCTCCGCCAGCTTGTTAGATCAGTCCACATGTATAAATCACAGCATATCTAAAACACCCGCTTAATTTGCGTCACTCTGCGGCGGCGGCGCGGCGGCTAATTGAAAAATCCCAACTTGGCCCGCGGACTGAAAATATTCTTTATTTTTATTAAAAGATATTCGTCCGTGATTTCCCTCAGTGGCCTATTGACTGCCCACGGGGCGCTTTGCCATCCATCATTGTATCGCGAATTATTCCGCTGCCTGACGTGGTCGGAGCTCAAAAGTTCTTCGGCAAACCACTTTCCATATAAAGACGTCATGGGCGTTCGTGCTGGTGCGCCTCACGAGCCCGGAGCCTGCAGGATTTGAGCTGGATTTTTTCATCTCTGAAATAACCGAGTAACAGGTACTTAATGTACCAAAAACAATTTGTCCACTGGTTATTTCTCCCCGCTGAAGCCGCGTGTCGCTCGCTGAGGGCTCCCCTTATCACAGCCAGGCTAATACTCTTTCTCCGTGTGCTTCACTGCTTTCATTTTACAGCTGAGAAGCTCAGTGGCTTCATGCTGTGGGTGAAATAGGACCCTAGTTACCACAAAGCCCCGCAGAGTCGCTGGAAACTATGGCAAAGTTTTCGGTCGTCGGCGTTGCGATCCAAACACACCCTCTGTGCTTTCTCGGGAGGTTTAATAACCAGCGTAGCCTGCGATGCTTGGAGAACAGAGCTCCGCTTTTAATGGCCACCCGACGCTGGAAGGTAAAATGCCTTTTGCCTTTGGGTGAAATTGTCCTCGAGAGAAGAGTTCCACGCTCCAACGTTTAAAACACTGGAGGAGTAGTATGTTTGTTTTCATAAAGGAATGATAAAATGAACAAAATGTAGAAAAAAAAAAAATATATATATATATATATATTTTTTTTTTTTTTCTCCCAATTTTAGCAGCTCAAAAACTTTCGATTCAAATATTTACAGAAATATAAACGCACGTTTTTTAAAATAATGGTTCTGGAGGCATTATTCTGGTCCGCTCAACGCGCTTTACAGACGCAGTTCCTTTTCAACTGCAAATAACTCGCTGATCAGAATTCTCAGTCAGATCATCGACTTTTTATATTTAAAACAGACATTCTAAGCTTCATGTGGATATATGTTTCATGTTAGAGTGATAAGTATTTATTAAGTTAGAGTTCGTTATCACTTGACAAAGAGAAGGCAAAACGCCTTTCACGCTTTAGTTTTATTATTACTATTATTATTTATTATTAATATTATTATTTACAACAAACACAACGTCCTGTTACTATTATTAGGAGTGTAACCTACAAAAATAGGTACTTCAATCTTTAAATTGATATATAACACTTATATATAAGACCAAAATTGGCTTTTTTTTGTGTGTTTTTTATCTTGAAAAAAGTGCGACTCGACCACGAAGGGCAAAGAAAATATACTGCAAATTGAACAAAAATTCTACTAAATTATATTACAGTATTTAAACGACTGTTTATTTAGTTTTACGTTTACATACATTTACGTTACATCTCACTATACAATATTACAAGCTTCAGTGATTTAATTGCGAATAATTGCGATTAATTTGGTCAGAGAAGTGCGATTAATTAGCTTTAAAAATGATCGTTTGACAGCACTAGTACGTAGTATTACTACTAGTAGTATTTATTTAAGGCCGATGCTTTTATTTTTTTGTCTGGCAACAGTAGCCGTCTCATCCTCTTCTCACTGGCCGTTCATTAGTTTCATTGGTCCTGAGATGTTTCATTGTTCCACTTCACCGAAGGCGCCTTAATCTCTCCGAACATGTTTTACAGGATTTCCTTGATCTCGACGAGAACTGGTACAGTACCTGAAGTGCACGAGCGAAAAGCAAGTCCTCGGAGGAAATGAACGTGACCTTCTGCCTCGGCCGAGCATCCTCCGACTCCCAGGTTTGTCCAGCTGTTAAAGGTTTGTAGAAGAACACAGAGTTTGAAGGAACCACGGAAACAACAGACAAGGACAACTAGAAGCAGAAGACATTGTTCTAGTTCATTAACTTATATAATAACTTGCGAAAATGGACGAAAATATAACCACATATTTTTTTCACATTTTGAAAGCTCAAAAACTTTGAGGGTGCTTTTATGCGCCTATTTTAAGTATGTGGGTAAATGCCATATTTACGCTGATATAAGCACCCTGCAAATATAAGCACCCCCCTGATTTTTCAGACACGAAGTAAAATAAAAAAAGAATTTTTTTTTTCATTAATGTTTCTGGTTCAATTACGTTAATATTCTCCTAAAAATACAGATTTTTCTTGATTAAACAAACCTAACTTGTGACATTGTTTTAATTGAATAGCATTCATCCATGGTTTTTAAAGTTTTTTTTTTAAGTCTCAAAGTTTTTAGATGTAGCGTCAAGTGTTTTAGGTTTTAGAATCGCAGTTGTCAAGTGTTAAAAATTCTCAGAAACAAAGAGAGACTTGAGATACGCTGACAACAGCGAAGAAAGAGAGATGCAGTGAATCCTCGCTTTTTTGCGGTAGAAAGGTTCCGAGCTCGACCGCATTAGCTGAAAATCTGCAAATTTAAAAACACCATATTTACGAATGTATTTATATGTTTCTCTTAGTTAAACTTTTACAGACTGATTTATACGTTAAATTGTATTTATACGTATTATTCTAACGTTCGCCTCGTTCTTTTAAATGTAGCAAACGGTGGATTCGCTCACTCCTAAACGGCGTCTGTGGCCACGTAACTTCTGCTTTCTTTCAACATATCGAGAAGTGTCGCCTTCTCATCAATCGTCATCGTTTTTCGGTGGCGTTTAGACTCAGTAACAGTCTTAGCAGAAGCAAAACGCCTGGAAGCCATTGCAGGGGTTAAGCAGAAAGTTAATTTTACGTACTATACGCTTTACTGAATTTTCGTATGATCACATTTTCTTTTTGTGTTTTGTTTCGTTTTGTACTGAATTATATGACATACGTAATGCAATGAATTATCAGTAAGAGCAGATATTACTCATTATTAATGGAATTAACGAAATATTTGGGGTCTTCATATATCACGACTATTTTAGAAATGTATTTATATTTTTTTATGAATATATAAAATGAAAAATAATATATATGAAAAATACGCAAAGTGGTGAATCGAGAGGAAGAAAGGATATAGAGAGGAAGAGACAGACGATAGAGAGGCGAAACGGGAAAACTTTATCAGAAACATCTCAATCTCCCTGATAATAACCTTATAACACATAAACCTTGCAAAATATGATGCCAGGAAAGTAAATTGACAAAAAAAAGTATTATTGTCGATAGTATAAAAAATATCCGTTAAGCCCAGGCAATAAACACACTATTTGTAGACAAAGACAAGTCTTCCAGTAACTTGCAAAGAATGGTAGAATCATTTTGGCTTCATGTTCAACTCAACAACAATGTACTTCATTATGATTCAATTCACTGTGTTCATTTTAGCTCTTAAAACCTCACAATTTGTGTTACAAGTTGCAATGCTGAACATAACATGTAAAAAAAAAAACATATTGAAAGTGTCCAGTCAATTATCGTCCAGAACACTTTCACTGAAAGATGGCATCTTTTAAAAGTTATAAACTTAAAAAATAGAGCTTTTTTCCCTTGCAGACTCACGAAAACCAGTACACATACTCACCATGTCCGGGCAAGCAAAAAAGCCTATCGGGTCGACTCCACTAAACCAACAGGAAATCTTGGCTCAAAGTCCCACTTTAGAAAATTCTGCGTTTTTACACGACACAAAGTTGAACAAACTAGTCAGAGGGACGCAATCAAAGTATCTTGAAGAAATGTAGGCGCTTTTGGTCATTCAAATCGCAGCCCCCTGTTTAGCAATTTGAAGTTTTGAAAGAGGGCGGCCAAATTCAGTTTGTCACAGGCGTACCAAATTTGCTGAAAAATTCAAGCAGGCCGTCCTGAGAATAAAAAAGCCAATGATAGCCATGCTGTAATTTCAACCGTGTTGCCATGGCTAGTTTTTTGCTTTCTTATTTTCTGATATGGTGATTTAAGAAGATAGTATAAAAATACACATTTTATTTTTTCAAACGCTAGGAAACACTTACACACGACAATTCCGCAAAGGCAATAATATTGCATTGATTTTTTTTTTCTCGCGCTACAGAACGGGAATGAAATGCATTAGAGTATTGATTCATTAATGTAGCCATTGGTCTTGCATTCGCTCTGTGGTCGAGGCGGTGACAAAAATCGGGCATTAGCGATGATAAGTGCTCGCCAGCTCCAGTGACTGGTAAAGTGCAGGGGGGAAGACAAGGTGGGCCATCTCCTCTAATAAAACAAGTCGTTTATAAAATGACACATTCAAGAGGTCATCCCTCTCTTTATTCCGCTATTGACCCAGCTTGTTTGTTTATTATGGGCAGCGTTTTTATTGAGGGATGATTACCCTGAATGATGTCAGGCTGGAGGAGAGAGAGCCGGACGAGAATAATGAGATTCCCGCCAAGGAGAGTCATTGCACGCTAATTCCTTTGTGCTTCTCACAAATTGAGTCACATTCTCCCCTCATCCATTATTTACAGCCGATCAGCCATTCCCCGAATCTATGGATTTGATAATCATCCTCATGTCGATGTTAAATATGTGACAAATTTCACCACAGGGACCTGTCAATAGAAGGCCGCGTGAGAGCAAAGGCCAAGAGGAGGCAATTAAAGCGGCCATTTCTTAATTAACAATATGTATGGTGATCAGGAAAAACTATATTTTTTAGTTTATATGCCTTAGGAGCTGATCTGAGTGATTTTATGTAAATATTTAAATACATTTATATATAAATACTTTTTCTTCTTCCTCTTCTTCTTCTTCTTCGTCTGCTTCTTGTTCTTCTTCTTCATCTCCTTCTTGTTCTTCTTCTAAATCTCCTTCTTGTTCTTCTTCTGCATGTCCTTCTTCATCCTCTTCTTCATCATCTTCTTCTTCATCTTCTTCAATTTAGAATATCCAACCATTTTGAATTGGGTCAATATGAAATACAAAACCGTAAACTACCTGAAAAAATAAGCGTTGAGCCTCCCTTGTGATCGCTAACGCATGTATTTTTGGGTATGGACGTTTGTCGGCGTGTAATTCTTAAATTGCTCACTTAAACTTCTATTTCTAAATAAAATGTACAAATTATCCATCCGTCCATCAAATCAAATGTCCTGCCTCTTACTCTATTTCTGGGTCATGCAGAGCCGGGGTCTACTCAGCATCTCTAGGCTTGAGATGAAATGAACACTGTCACTCACACCTATGGTCAATTTACCCAAACGCTAAGGTTTTTGGACTGTGGAAGAAAACCGGAGACCCGGAAGAAACCTACGCAAACATGGGGAGTACATGCAAACGCCACACAAATAGTCCCAGACCAGCCTCAAACTCACACCTTGGGAGTCTCAAACGGGATCTTCGCTGCCCACTGCTCCACCAAAACTGCCCTTTATTAGAAACAATAGAAAAAATAATTGTAAACATTGAAAAACATTGACATTTTTGGAAAATTTTTGGAAAATCTGACATAAGGAACAAGGTTTCTATTGAGACTTCCTTCTCATTCTCTCTTTTAGCGTCAATCAACGAACAAACCTGTAGGTTGTGGCATTTTTGAGAAGTTAGTGAGATGTATTCCATTAGGTGAGGACCAGTCAGGAGTTTGGGGTTAGCAGTCTGACCAGAACAAACCAGTCCAAGTCAATTCACAAGTTCCATGGTTGATGTTTAGTGGTTTACAAAGATTTGCTCCTTGCCCAAGGACACTTACTAGATCGAGATTTGAACTTTCAACTCCCACCACTGAACCACAACTGTCCTAATTCCCATTGACCTTTGAATGATTGAATTCAGTAGAAGTTGTAGGCTAGTCCCTATATTCTGTGCAGAATGGAGGCATCCCACAGGCATTTCTCAAGAGGAGATCTTCCTGTAGAACTTCTACAGTTATTCATCTAGTGCTTTTCTCAGATCCCAGACCAACTCAAAGCCGTTGTTCAGACTATGGGCTACTGCAACAGCGACAGTGCCTAGCAAAACGAAACCTCTCTGACGGGGTGAGAGGAAATAAAGCTAGGGAGAACCCGACTCTATGGTGCCAGTCTCCTTTGGCATGCTAACACTACAAAGTCATTGGTGAAGATGGTTCCGGACGGTGTCTTTGTCCAGTGGGGTGGAAAGTGAGGCGACTCCATCCCTTCCATGATGATGCAGTGGTGCCAGATCTTCAGAAGGGACCAGGAGAGTGACATCACAGATCCTGTTGGGCGCGCCAGAAAGTCCAGGGCCGAGATGAACTCATCCGAAAACTTCTCGGAGCTATGTCATCTTCATCTCTGGTGACACCAACACCAAAATTTCAACGGAGGACTCCATCAACACCTCCCATGGTTTCATTCTGGCTTCACGAATTCCAGGTGTCCCAGTCAAGGTTTATTTCATGACCTGTTGTCATTAGGCACAGATCTTTCATGTCACGTCGTCACATTTGTCTCATCCTGCCTTTCTGCTAACAAGCCATATCTTCCGATAGCAGCTTCTTCATGCCAAATATTGACAACGTGTCACGTTAAAAAGTCATGACACTCAAAAGACGTATAAAAATTGTCGGCTGGGATGATTCAGTGAGTGTTAGAACTGAAGATGTTGCCTCGCTGTAGATCGGATTGAATTCTGTGTCGTTGTGAGTGTATTGTAGTGCCAGTTGACAATTTACTAAGTCATTTTTTCCTTTCGTTTTAGTGCAAACGAGACGTTTTACTACATTCTTCTTAGTGACAACTCTTCATAATCCGGAACAATCTGTAATCAGACACGATGGGCAAAAAATGGAATGAACAACGGTCAATTTTTGAGTCTAAATCTGGAAACCTGGAGGAAACCCGGCACACAAAAAGACACTTAAATTAAAAGTCAGATGATTCGAAATGTTCAATCATACAAATATCTTGGGACTATTGATGGCTGAAATTTGAAGAGAACTATTGAGTGGTGGTGAGGAAACATATGATTTCACATTGACTGAACATTATTAAGCAAGTCTTTCGACTGTTTAATTTACTGTTGGGTTGTCATGGTTGGGTCGGATAACTATGTGATAGAGGAAATCCTTAGATGAGAGTAGTTTAGTGGTCTTGTTGTTTTGTATAGATCGATGTTCATATTTGTCAAAATTGAGAAATTGAGAAATTAAGCGTAAATGTTTAGCCATGATGAGCGCCTTCACTTTCAAGCATCGCTTAAACACTGAACATCCCTTAGATAATGTGTCACATGATTGCCAACAATTATAAATTATTTTAGATTCATCTAGATCAGGGGTGGGAGTCATATATAGCTCTTCTGAAGGCTCGCAGACAAAGCTTTAAAAATATAAAATAACGGTAAAAATATAAAGCTTTGTCCTGTATTTAAATCCCTTAATTTCCTAGTTGCGGGCGGCTGGAGCCAATCACAGCTGTCCTCGGGAAAAAAACAAGTTTTTATTGGATAATGCTTAACGTTGTCGTGACATCAGGACTTTAACCGAGAGAGAAAGAGAGAGAGAGAGAGAGAGAGAGAGAGAGAGAGAGGGAAAGATATTAAAAATATCAAACCCAAGTTAATAAAAAAACGATTGGAATTCTAAGCATTTTTGTTTTGAGTGTGAAGACGTTTTAAACACACGTGAAACAATAATTATAGCGTTATCAAAGTGATTTGAGATACTTGTTCTACATTTCATATTGATTTTAGACAAATGCACACATTTACTTTAACTTTAGTTTTAAACATTAGGCTCTTTAGGACGTTTATGTGGTACAGTTTTGTGTTTTTTGTTTATATGAGGAATATCACGTTCATTGCAAAATGTCTCTTCATTGTTCTTTACTATTGTTTTTGTACCTTGTTTTTTTACAATTGTTTGGTTTTTCTAAACATAGAATTTTACCGATTTTAAAATCTTTTATTTTTTATCTCTTTATCTTGTAAAGATGCTTTAAGTTAAAGTTATTTTAGTTAAATAGGATCATAAAACAAAGTAATTTAAACAATTTAGGTACAAACGTGTGGTGATTATGGCCTCTCGGCCAAAAAGGTTCCCAGCCCCTGATCTAGATTAATCTCCATTAATTCCAAGAGTACAGTGAAATAAATTTAGATGAAAAAAAAATTTTATGATCCATGTCCATCTCTATACATTAAGCAATGGTTCAGTCAGGTTTTGTTTTTGTAAGGTTTTGTTTGTTTTTAAATAGATTCGGTTAGTTGTAATAACACATTTTGCATTGCGACAATTTTCATTGGTCACCACTTCAGGATTAAAAATAATCTGTAACAAAGTAAATGAAAATGAATGGAACCTCTTTTAATCTTTAAAGTGACCACCCACACTGTAAAAAATGAACCGTGAGGCTTGGAATTTTCTTTAAAAAAAAATTGTTCTGTGTTTCTCTTAAAATATTGAGGAAAAAAAACTAATTAAAATGTTAACTTTACTTCTTTTTCAAGCAAACCAGTGCAATTTTTGTGGTCAGTTTAAGAAACCAATTCAGCTAAACGACACTGATAATAAATTGATAATAAATAATTGATAAAATTTGAGAGTTCAGATTTATTTTTATTTCAATTGGTTTGCTGTTTTAATTGAGTCACGTTCATTTGCAACTCAACACGTGAAGTGATCAAATGCCATTTTGATGAACATCAGATGAAGAGTGAACGTTAAGAGGAAAGTTCTTCATTAAGAGGAATCAGATGAGCTTGTTCCTTGGAAGAGCCAATGAGAAGCTTGCATGTGTTGCTCAAAGTTCTTTTTACTCTTTTTAAACTTTAAAATAAAACACAAATACTTTTTACATTAACTGTTACGTTATAACAAGGATAAATTGAAGCGATTTATCTTAAAAGATGACAATATATACTTAAATAATATAACTAACCGTCTCACCATCAATGTGTTTACTGCTTGGTTGAGGCTGGATTTCACTCTCTTGCTTCCTGACCATTATAGGTCTCAATAGAGAACATTGTCTAATGAGTGGGCTCTTGTAGTGAGGAAATATAGGAACAATTCCTTACCATTTAAACCATCAATAGTCCAAAAAATTGGGTTTTATTTTTTCAAATCAGAAAGCACAATCCACTAATAATTGTAAAATTAAGAATGTCAGGCAGAATTTTTCAAGATTTTTTTTACATTAGATTATCAAGTATGTTCAACTTAAAAGGTAAGCTCAGAGAAAACCACTTCTATATCATTTGTGTGACATGTCACCAAACCTTTTTATAACGTAAATAGCAGGTCACATTTACCAATGGTAATCAACCATTTGATAATCAACCAGTCTTTACCATTTAAACCATCAATAGTCAAATTAGGTGGGATAATGTTTGTCTGTAAAATACTGTTTTGTATGGTTATTTGGGTAAAAAAAAAAAAAGGCATGTCATACATTCTGTACATCTGTACATATTTACATTCAACTTTTTTCCCAATAAAAATTGTTACAAAAAAAAATAGTCAAATTAGGTTTTATTTTCTCAAAAAAGAAAGCACAATCCACCAATCATTGTTAATTGATTTATATCGGGCATAACTTTTCAAGATTTTCTTCTGATCATTTTCTCAAGTATGTTCTACTTAAAAGGTAATCGGCACATTTTTTTTACACCGTGGGCTAATTTGTAATAGTACGATTCCTGGATATCGTGGTGTCCGTCTCCTTTTGTTGGTCAAGCGGGGGTCTGCGGGGTGTTGGGGGGGGGGGTGAAGTAAATAGGCGGGGGGCGGGGTCCTGTCAGAAAGACTGTAAAGTAATATCAGCCCTTCCTGGAGCCCCTTCTGAGCTGGCAGACCCAATCACACTCCGCCACCCCGGCCTGATTGGACTGACATTCTCTATCAGAGCCAAAGCTGAACGATTTGCACACGGCCTACAGTATCGCAAACGCCACTGACACTCAAAGAAGCTCGGCGCTCCGAGGGGGGAAATCCGCTGCTCTATTGATTTCGGAAAAATGCTTTTCGTGACATTTTAGAAACGCATGTTTTTTATGTTAAGCAAGTTGGGTGTGTCAGTATGTCCGTCGATTCAGAGTGGTCTTTAGTTTAGTGGTGAGGGTTTTTTTCGTATTTTTTTTTTGTTGAGTTTTGGGAATGTGAACGTTAAATCTCATTTTTGTTTTGTTATCATAACAACAAAAAACTAAATGTAGTAAAAAAAGTGACTTAAATCAAGTAAAAGTATGCGCCAATGGGGTGAGAAAATTTGACTTGGTAGGACGACTTGAAACAAGACCTATTTTCTTGAATCAAGCAAATTAATCTTGTACTCTTAATTCTACGCTAGTTCATTTATCTTGTCTGAAAACTTGTCTGATTTATTTGTGTAATTTCAAGATTTTTGTGGCTTCAAGAATTCATTTCAGTGTGCTGAGTGAAGAATGTAGACTAATCCAGATCTCATTGGACAATTCACACTGCAAAAAATCCATGTGAAAAAATAACAAAAAAAAAAAAAAAACCGAGTAAAAAAAAACATCCGCCATATTGACAATCCCACTCGCTTTACTTTACATAGCAAATGTATGCACTACTTTTTTGCTTAAGACTATTGTTTAAAGTAGGGGTGTGCAAACTTTTTGATTCGCGGGCCACATTGGTTTCAAACATGACAAAGGGGCCGGACTGGGCTTCCTGGTCAAGCAGATGTTAATCACATTCTCACCAGCCAATCAGAGTAAAGGCCGCCCTCACGTGAAGTGCTAGTGACATAAGTCCAAACGAAAAAAAAATGAAACGAACAAAAAAATCTTAAACGAAAAAAAAGTTTCAAATCAAAACGTGAAGATTGCAAGCAAAAAATAAGTTAAAAAAAACCAAACGTAAATGTGAAGTATTTTCCGTTCGTTTCTTAGGAATTTATGTATGATATTTTTGGCTACAGACAGACAAAAAATAAACGACAGTGTAACAAAATATAAATAAACAAATACTAGTACAATTCTTTTTCAACGTATGTTGCATAGTTATGACATTATAATTATGCTTTAAGACTACAAATGCACTGAACTTGAACCTAATGAGAAGAAGGAGTTTATAGGACAATACATCATTTCAAACAAGGCACAAGGTCTCGAGAGCATTTGACCAAATATTTGTAGACACATCACCAAAATAGAGGCTTGGTGAATCTCAGGGAGGAATTCCAGGGGCTTTCGTTGGCATCATTTGTTGGTTTCGTTTGTTTTTAAATAGATTCGATTAGTAGTAATATCACATTTTGCATTGCGACAATATTCATTGGTCACCACTTCAGGATTAAAAATAATCTGTAACAAAGTAAATGAAAATGAATGGACCCTCCTTTATTTTTTAAAGTGACACTGTAAAAAATGAATCATGCGGCTTGGAATTTTCTTTAAAGAAATTGTTCTGCGTTTCTCTTAAAATATGGAGAACATTTTGGTAAAAACTAAATTAAAATGTTAATTTCACCTCTTTTTCAAGCAAACCAGTGCAATTTTTGTGGTCAGTTTAAGGAACCACGTCGGCTAAAAGACTGATAAATTGAGAGTTCAGATTTATATTTGTTTCAATTGGTTTGCGGTTTTATTCGAGTCACGTTCATTTGAATCTCAACACGTGAAGCGATCAAATTCCATTTTGATGATCAGCAGATGAAGAGTGATCATCAGCTCCAAATCATGAACCTTGGGAGAGCCAATGAGAAGCTTGCGTGTGTTTCTCAAAGTTCTTTAACTCTTTTTACGCTTTAAAATAAAACGTAAACAGTTTTTACAATAACTGTTACGTTATTGCAAGGATAAATTGAAGCGATTTATCTTAAAAGATAACAATATATATTTAAATAATGTAACTAACTATGTGTCTACTGCTCTTCAGAATAAGCTTGAGGTAGATTTCACTCTAAAATTGGAACAATACTCTCTTGCTTCCATTTAAACCATCAATAGACAAAAAAAAAAATTGGGTTTTATTTTCTCAAATCAAGAAAGCACAACCCACTAATAATTGTTAAATTAAAAATGCCAGGCAGAATTTTTCAAGATTTTTTTACATTATATTACCAAGTATGTTTCAACTCAACCAAAATAGAGGCTTGGTGAATCTCAGGGAGGAATTCCAGGGGCTTTTGTTGGCGTGGAGAAGCCCCCCGCCGCACCCCGGGACAAAGCTTGTGAGATTGCCTCAGTCTGCTGGTAAATTGTTGAGAGCGGGTGTGACAGCTGCTTCACGCCGATGCTGAGGAGGCCGTCGTAGGAGACGGGAGCATCGAGGAACCAGACCTTTCCTCCTCCTCCATCCGCCAGGTCAGACCCACACGATGATGGAGAACTTCATCCATTTTCTGACCAGACGAAAAAAACGCTTACAGGTGGATTTAGAAGTTCCGAGATGAACTCACAATCTCCCGAACTGTGGAATCAGACTAGCGGCATAAATATCGTACGATTTCTCGTGCTTCACATTTACGTGTGTTCTTGTATTTCGCTCGCAATCTTCACGCGTTCTCGTTTGAAACTTCAGATTTTTGACTTCTGATTGCTGATTGAGTTTTTTGTTTGCTTGGGTTTTCTTTTCCGTTAGGACTTTTGACACTAGTTTCGTGTGGGGGGCGGTCCTTACTGTGATTGGCTGGTGAGAATGTGATTGGCAGCTGCCGGACCAGGAACTGGGGGATCAGTGTTGTCCGATCAGAGCCAATCAGCCCCCAGTGAAGCTAGTGCCAAAAGTCCAAACGAAAAAAAAATGAAAAAGGAACGAAATAGCATGAAGGGAAAAAAAAAAAAAGTTTAGAAGATTGCAAGTTAAAAATAATAAAGAGTAAATAAACGTGAAGCACTTTTGTTCGTTTCTTGGAAATTTTTGTTTGATGTTTTTGGCACTAATCTGATTTCATCCCGAACTATTATTCAAGTAAAATGATATTAAAATGATACAAGTCACAAGTTAGGTTTGATAAACAAAGACAAAAATGAGAATATTAACGTAATTGAACCAGAAACGTTAATTAAAAAATGAACAAAAATTATACAAACAAAACACATTTTTATTTTGAGCCTGAAAAATCATGGGGGGGCTTATATTAATATTTTTATGCTTACAAAAACATATATATAAATTCGCATAAATACGGTATGTGCATCATTTATTTAATGAACTATATTTTGGTATAATAAGTATATTATATCGAGGTCCATAAATAAATAAATAGGTTTTGTATTTTTTGCACCAACTGCATCAACTTATCAAAATGACAAGGTCAATTTCACTTTCAACGCTTACACAAAACACATTTACAACACTTTTTTTTTTCTTTTTTTTCAACTCAGCACTTTCAACAATTTGCAACAAAACTCGACACTTCCAACACTATTTACACAAAACTTTTCCAAAGTGTCCAAACATCTTTAAATCTATTTAAGTTTAATGAAATCTCAAATGATACGTTTTCTTAATTGTTTTTACATTTTTCTTTAATTTCTTAGTTTCTCATCGGAAGGGTTAAAAAAGAGACCACCACCATAATATGTGCGTCAATTTGCATCTTAGTTGATTGGGCCTTGTGTACTAACGAGTTAAATTTAAATAATAATACTGTTTATAAGAGTATCTAACATTACATTATAAAATCTGAACTGAAAACTTGTGTCTTGACCACTGAGGTGTAATAACAACTTCATCAAACAAGTTTCCTTATAAAAGACTTATATATAACGAACATAATATCTGCTCAGTTGATCCATCTAACAGACAGACAGCAACAGCGCCACCTATTGTGGGAATTGTAAACAGGTAAAAATGCAGCTGAGTCTCTGCTCACATATGGTTGTTTACATAATTACCTCATTAAAACATCTATTGTTTCCTTTTAAGACAAATCGCTTCAATTGCTCCTTCTTACAACTGAACAAGATCATGTTAATGTGTTTATGATTTATGTTAAAGTTTAAAAGAGTTTTAGAAAATGCGTAAAGCAAACGCAAGCTTCTCATTGGCCAATCCAAGAAACAAGGTCTTCTCTTCTCATCACCATCTGGCTGCAAAGCTCATTTTTACTTTACTTCAAAGAAATTAATTTTCTTTACACTAAAATTCGGATGACGCACACATTTTACATTAAACTGATGGTTAGACAGAAAACTAAACGCTCTGAGTTAGATCAGGTAGAATAATGTATTCAAAGTAACGACACGCCTTCGGCACTTTTCTTGATTCTCCTGAAGCAGAATCAACGCTGAAACCGAACCGACGCTGACTAGATCGGCGCTCGGCATCCCAGCCGTGTTCAGCTAGAAAAGTGAACAAAGACAACGGCCTCTCGCTCGTCTCAAGGGCCTCTTCTCCTCATCGTCCTCCAAGCTTCACCAGCCAATCGTAGACGCCATATGGGAATTTGAGCCTTGTGTTTTTACGGGCAC
>MU204209.1:78939-118071 GCA_017309775.1 Paedocypris sp. Pulau Singkep
CACACACACACACACACATCTACACACACACACACACACACACACACACTTACAGCTACACAGACACAGACACACACACACACACACACACACATTCTTTACACACACACAGACACACACACACCAACACACACATACACACACACACAATTTAGCTTATACATTTTAGTTTACTCAATGTATTTATAATTCTCTGGTACAAATGTTGTGGTTGAAACTTGTTAAATCCACTTTAACACAGAAAACTACACACAAAAATACCTTTATCACACACACACAGCTTTGACAAGATAAGAGGGTTTTTAAAGGGTTTCTCGCGTGCATTTCTGCATCATCAGTAGCCAATTCCATATAGTTTTCTTTAATTCCTTTCCAGACACTTAAGTTTCTGCTTTTTCTTTGTCAGCACTTTTGCTCTCACCATGACTTTTACTTTCACTTCGACAGAGTGAAGCCTAATTACTAACTAACTAACAATCTACTAACAATTTTTAATGTTATTATTATTATTTACTGTCGAATTATTAAGAGGACATACCTGAGGGTGGGGTTTTTTTTTTCGATCAAAAACGATGACTTACAATTGATTTTGGAAAAAACTGTAAAAAGTCTTTCATAAAGAATTAGAAGATAAACGATGTTACCCACAGGTTATCGGAGCAGAATCATAATGTGTTGTTTTCAATTAATTGAGAATCTTTTTACTTTTTTTTGCTAGAAAATGCAATTTTTGTAGAATTACATTTACTGATGTTCTTTACAAATAATAATTTTATCATGTAATTTTATCAATACATTGGCACCATCACTATTGAATATGTAACTGAAATAAAACAATAACAACAATAATAATAATAACAACATAAAACTATTTTTGTTCAAAATTAAAATTAATGTCTTAACTTTTGTGTATCAATTGCAGTCATGCAATCCTTGAATTCCTTGTCGGAAGCTAAATCAGCTTTTAATTTGTGTAAATCATTTGGGTTAAAACACAGGAACATGTCTCAAGTTTCCTAAAACAACACAGGCCTGATTAATTATAGTAGAAGAAGTCATAATTATCCATCTGCTGCTCAGGACGCGAATCAATAGTCCGTCCCAATCCCACGGACATTCAACCACATATTTACTTCATTTTAGCTTTCCTGTAATGATACTGTGTGTGTGTGTGTGTGTGTGTGTGTGTGTGTGTGTGTGTGTGTGTGTGCGTGCGTGTGTGTGTGTGTGTGTGTGTGTGTGTGTGTGTGTGAGGTCAATATAATTAATTGTATTTAACATTTAACGTAATAGTTCAAATGTAACTATTTAACAATTTAAGACAATTTAATTACCGGTAATTAACAATTTAAGTCTCATAACTGTTGACAATTTAAGTCAATTTTATATTTAAATTTCATTTTAAAAGGGAACATTTTACTTGCCTCAGAAATGCAGATTATTTGTGCCCTTTTGTTTTTAGTTAATCTGCTTGTACGCAACTTCTCAAAGTCGGGAAGGAAAATACTGCAAAATTACTGTACTCTTGTGTGAAGTACTACTTACTACTTTACTGTAAACAGACACTATTATTCATTATTACTGTAAATCCACTGTGTTCCTATTATGTTGGCACTTCTCAAGATCATTGGACTGACAATTTCATAAAATAATAATTAGTATCAATCTGCCACAAAGAGATGTCTTATCATAATTTCACTTTTACTGGTTTTATGAATCAAAGCGATCAAACGATTAATTTTTTTAACTAGTTAATCCCTGACCAAATTGTGTTGAGGTGAATGACTGAAGCTTGTAATATTGGATATTGAGGTGTAATAGTACTAAACTAATATTACTATTAATGTAAATTCATGTCAACTCAACACTAAAAAAAACTCGTTTACTGATAATGATAATAATGATAATAATAATAATAATATTAATAATATTAATAATAATAAAACTAAAACGAGAAGTGTGTTTTGCCTTCTCTTTGTCAGCTGAAAACGAACTGTAACTTAATAAATACTTATCACTCTAAGATGAAACATATGTCTACAAAAAGCTTAGAATGTCATTTTTTAAAGTGTATTAAGTGTAAGTAAATACAGTGTTGTCTGTTTATCTAATCCGTATTAATCTCGGCTGCCCACTGCTCCGAGTTCGTATCGGATGGGTTAAATGCAGAGAAAAAAATGTCCCAATGAGGGACCAATGAAGGATGAATTATTATAAATCTTTTTGAACAGAGCAAGTTATTTGCAGTTGAAAAGGAACTGTGTCTGTGTTGCTGCTGAGAGGGGAAAAGTAGGTCAGTGTCACACAGTGACAACACCTGAACTCAATGACTGTGAGCTGCTGATCTTAATGAGCCGCACCTGGAGACAGCGCACGGCTCTCTTTTTGCCAAGCCGAAAGTAAAAAAATGCAACTGTGATTAATGGCGTTAAAAATAATTGACGCGATTAAGCGTTTAAAATTAGTCGCGTGCGTTAACGCGTTAACTTTGACCACACTGGTTTATTTGTTCAGTTCCTTGTTTCTTTGTTTTCTGGCATGTTCTTAAACAAAACTGAGTTCTGAATTGATGTTTGCTTTTCATTATTTGTGTTTAAAAAAAAAAAAAGCAAATCAAAATACTTGGGGGGAGTTTTTTGTTCCGCTGTTGGTCCCATTACTGGGGCTTTTTGGAAGCAAAGGTGTTGTTCTGTCATAGTGGATGCTTTCAGACGGCCGGTCTTGGCGCTGGAACTTTACGCTGAAGGATTGCATGTTCTGCGATATAGACATATTAATGACCTCTGGCTTGTCGTTTGAAAAGCCAGAGACAATCCGAATGTTCTGTACTCTTTCTAGGACTATGACATGCATGTTTATTTAAGTCGGATTTTAACGTATACGTGTTTTACATGGCCTTTTAAAAAATATTTGTATTAAAATGTATATTTTTTTATTATCTATACTCATAAGACATCTGTGTCATTCATACATCTGTCAGATGCATTTTAGTTCATTTTATATCTTGCATTTAGATATAAGCGTCATATATCTGTACTTTCCACTTCTGCACTTCTGGTCAGATCTAAACTGTATTTTATTTTAAAATTATACTTTTGTAGCTGTATTGTAATAGTGCATGTGAAATGAGGATAAAAGTGTCTTAAGGACCAAAACTACAATAATTCGCATCATCAAAAACAAGAATTACATTGCGTTGTGTTGTTGTTTTTTTTCAAGTTAAAAATACAAATATAACACAAATGAATGTAGACTTATTATCATCATCCTCACTAAATAACATTTTCTTTGTGTGTTCAAGTTAGTGTGAATTTTTTTTTTTTTTCCGAATTTCACACGAATCCGTTGTAAAAATAAGCGGGTAAAATGGTGTAAAGTACATCATTTTGTGTGAATTAAAAGACTCTGTGTTGTGAACGCGTTTTACAGGCTATTTAATGTGCACATGTCCGCTGTCAGCCTGTGGGTGTAACTCGGCGAGCTGGATCGATTCGGCTCTTCGGTCTGGTGACCCGCTGCAGATGCAATCAGACCTTGTGTTGACAGTGAACTCATAAGACCGGTCAAGTTCGGTTCCCCAGGAGGAGAAAGAACTTCACTGGACCCAGGAACCGTCGCTGTAAATCAGGGGTGTAAGGTACTTGAGTAAATAAGTAACTTCGTTACTTTACTTAAGTATGTTTTTGGCTACTTCATACTTGCACTGAGTAAAACAAATATAAGCAACTTTTACTTGCTACTCCACTGCATTTGTGATTGAGTAGCTGTACTTTTCACTCCACTACACTTGAACGGACACTTATCGTTACTCGTTACATTGTGATTTTGCGCGACAAGCCGTAATCGATTTATACCGCGGTTAATTTCTTGGGCGAACGAGGCGATAGCGCCATGTTGATATTGATTTTTTTGTCAAGCTAAACTCTACAGATCTTCCCTGACTATATACAGTGGTATTTGTGAGCGTAATGTTATGAATATCAACACGGCAAAAACCATTGTGACATGACTATTTTCGTGCAACGTGAATAAATGAGTGGCTTAAATGATACATTCTGCATAAAGTACATTTAGCTGTGAGTTTGTGCTGTGATTGTCATTGAGTTTATACGTAGTTTAAGTGCACTGCATCTCTGTGTATAATTGTAATGCAGAATTAACCGTCCTAATCACTTGAGAAGCAACTCAAACTAGACCGTCAATACTCACAAGAGGAAGAATGTGTTTTACACATGTTATTATAGAATATATAATACATATAATATATAATTTACTAATCAGAATTTTATTTTATATCAACTTGCAAATTTAAGTGATAGAGACTGACTTTTTGTTCTTTTTATCTACTTTGTTCTACCAGTTTTCAAACATTGAGGTTAAATTCTGTTTCTGTATTAGTACAATAGTTTGTTTTCACATTTCTATTTTGGGCCTATATTGAGCACAAATAAAATACTTCTTAATACCTAAGTTCTTTTAAAATTGGATACTTTGCTACTTTGACTCAAGTCTTTTTGAAATGGGTGACTTGTTACTTGTAATGGAGTAGTTTGTACAGTAAGTATCTGTACTTTTACTCAAGTATGGCTGTCCTACTCATTCAGAAATGCAGTGGAGTAGAGAGTAAAAGTTGCTTATAGTTATGATAGTGCAAGTACGAAGTAGTCAAAAACATACTTAAGCCAGGAGTTAAAGATGACAAAAGGGTTTAATCCACAAGTGTAGTCGAGCAGGCAAGGTCATACACAAAAATCCAAACAGGGCAGAATACACTAGGCAAGGCGGGTAACTCTAGACGAGAGCAAAGTTCAAAACCGGCAAGACTTAGGAAAACCAAAAAAAACCTATACAGGACAAGACTAGATTAACAAAAACCAAGACTGGATAAATCTGTCAAGTAGATGTCAAAATGACATCAAATAATTTACTTTGACGCATAGACTCAATTTTGACTGGATTTTGACGTCAACTTGACGCCATGATGCCCGCTGTGTAGAAGAGTGTCCTAACAAGAAGACCAGAGCACAGATTTCCCTCAGCACAATAATTACGTGTTACCTGATCCTTTGTTGCCAACTTTTTGTAAGACTGATGCCAGCCTGCAAGATGGTGTTTTTTTCCCTCACCAAATGGGATTTGTTTAATCAGCATCCAATGCCAACGCTAGATTCTACTTCCCACTCTGAAGACGTGCTGAAAACCATCTAGTGTCAAAGAAGGTTCAGTTTCTCGCCATATAAAGGCCATATAACGTAAAGAATGAGTGAATGATGTGAATGAGTGAACCTTCTGTTTTACCTAAAATGAGAGCGTTTATAATACTAGAAAGAGGCTGGAGGTTAATTCAACTTAAAAAATGCCCATGCAGCCACTTGCCTCACGTTTTACAAGTTCAATCAGGGTGTTAGTTTTCACAGTGTATGACGACTATTTCTAAAACCTTCGGAGTTGAACAAAAAGAAAAGGGAGACGGCACAAAGAAACTCCGAGCCCTAATTCCCCCTATCCTCCATGTCTTGCTGAAGGTTTATGGGTTGTTTACAGAATGTTGGTTCACTGAAGGTTCACTCATTACTCCGGCCCTGCAGCCAGTTGGGGGGCTAACCAGTCTGATCAGTGTGTGCACAGGTCCCAATGATTTCCACATCAAGCCCGATGAAAGACAGCGGCACCATCCTCCATCGGCTCCCCCGCCATCGATCCCTCAATCAGCCTCTTCTGCTCGCTACCACGGGCAACAATTAAAACAAAGATCCAGATGTACACCTGCGTGATGAGCTGCGGACGACCGAATGTGGAGACTACACTGCAAAAAATGCACATGACAAGATGAGAAATTATTTTTTATTTTTTTTTTTGGAGTGATTGTACAAAACATTTCACATCATGTCATACCGTGTATGTATATGTTTGTGACAAATACAATTTGATTTGATTTTGATTTGATTTTAAATCGTTAAAAAAATACTCAAGTCAAGTAAAATTGTCTGCCAATCGGGTGAGAACATTTTACTCGGCTGGACGACTTTTCTCGCGTAAATTTTCTTCAAGAAAACGAATTATCTTGAGACAAGCCAATGAATCTATTACTCTTTCTAAGCTGGTTATTTTTTCTGGTCTGAAAAAGATATTAATCGGGTAATTTCAAGATCTTTCGGCTTTTTTGCAGTGTAGTTTTGACCATGCACTGCAATGAATTCTTGACAAGCCAAAAAAATCTTGAAATTGCACATTAAATCTGTTTTTTTTTTCCAGACAAGAACTACCTTAGAAATTCTCACCACATTGGCAGATACTTTTACTCGATTTAAGTCTTTTGAACTCATTTATTCATGTGCATTTTTTGCAGTGTGTGTTAAATATCCTGCTTCGTAGTAAAATAAAAAATGACAAATCAGTTGAAAAGAAAATGTGTAATGGACGATTAGCAAACTAATCATCATCATCATCATCATCAAATTGTTGACCATCTGATTCTCAAATCCTTCAGGTTGTGCGTCCAACATTCTCTCTTTCTCCTTGCTGCATTATTTCGGCACAGCCTCTGCTTTCCAATGTGGACAGGCATGAAATTACATCAATGACATTTTTACCGCGATATTTGACATTGATAGCGCCGATACAATCACAGAAAACATCGACCTTGCTGAGACCCGGCTGGGAAGATTCACGTCCGTGTGTGAGAAAAACGCTTGTGAGGAGGTCTGCGTGAAAGAAACCTTATTATTGATAGGATGTTGTTAGTACATTTTCAGCCGTATGGATTAGAATTGTGATGGATCACGGATTTAAAGTGCCATAATAAAGAGGCAGCGTTTCAAAGATCATCCGTCAATATGTCTACTTTATCAGCAAGTGTGCGTGTGTGTGTGTGTGTGTGACGACTAAAAACAAAAATTCAAATTGTGAAAGATTATAGACGTGTGGTAAATTAAAAACCACTGAATTGGGCTGAAATGTGTTGAAAAGGAAAATAACTGATTCGATTTTCTAACATGCAAGATATAATTATTCATGGAACTGCATGAGATTAAACGCACAATTTAAATCTGGCGGTCGCTTAAACTTTAAAAAACATTTTAATCAGTTATTAATTTTTTTATTATAAACAAATGTAATAGCAACTAAATTTGTTTCGTTATCAGTGTTAATGTAAAGACTCCAGTTGTGTGATGTGTACAGAGATAGATAGATTAGATTAGGAGTAATATACTGCCATCTATAGGAGCCAAAGACATTTGAACAGTGATTTAAAGTTAAAAAAAAAAAATTGTTCTTATTACAACAGTTTGCATAGTAAAAGATAATCCGTCTAAAATGATGGTTCACATTTCTTCATCACGTTTAATAGAGAGTTTAATCAATAAAAATATGAGTCGAATACAAGCTTTTGATTCACTCATTTGTTTTTACCTCTTTATTTCGTTAAAATTATTAGCACCCGCCCAATAAGAACACAAATTAGGAGAGAATTATACCGATTCATATCAAACTAATTATTATTTAGAATCAAAAAGGACTCTTATGACAGAATTTAATAAATCCAGGGATATGATTTGGAGAACTTCTTCTCCCATAAGCCTTCACAATCCCACTCAGCCACACTGTAAAAACTAAAACACAGATTAAACGTATAAAACGTGAGGTAAGTTGCTGCATGGGCATTGTTAAGTTGAATTAACTTCCAGTCTTTCTCAAGTATTATAAACGCTCTCATTTTAGGTGAAACAAAAGCAACACAATCTTCACACACTCTCTCTCTCTTTCTCTCTCTCTTCTGTCTCTCTTCTCTCTTCTCTCTCTCACTCTACCCTCACTCTCTTCACACACACACACACACACACACACACACACTCACTCTCTCTCTTTCTCTCTCCCTCTCTTCTGTTTTTTTCTTCTCTCTTCTGTCTTTCTCTCTCTCTCTCCTGTCGCTCTCTCTCTCTTCTGTATCTCTTCTCTCTCTCTTTCTCTCTTCTCTTCTCACTCCACCCTCACTCTCTTCACACACACACACACACACACACACACACACACACACACACTCTCTCTCTCTCTCTCTCTCTCTCTCTCTCTTCTGTCTCTCTTCTCTCTCTCTCTCTCTCTCACTCCCTCTCCCTCACTCTCTTCACTTTCTCTCTCCTCTCTCTCTCTCCTTCTCTCTATATTCCTCTGTCCCTCTCTTCTGTCTCTCTCCTCTCTCACTCTCTTCACTTTTTCTCTTCTCTCTCCTCTTTTATTCCTCTCTCTCTGTCTCTCTCTCTCTCCCTCACTCTCTTCACTTTCTCTCTCCTCTCTATATTCCTCTGTCTCTCTCTCTCCCTCTCTACACTTTTTCTCTTTCCTCTCTATATTCCTCTCTCTCTCTCTTCTGTCTCTCTCTCTCCCTCCCTCTCTTTCTCTCTCTTATTCCCCCTTCTCTCTCTCCCTCTCTTCACACTCTCTTTCTCTCTCTTATTCCCCCTTCTCTCTCTCTCCCTCACTCTCTCTGTCTCTCTCCCGCTCTCTCTCTCTCTCTCTCTCCCTCACTCTCTTCACATTCTGTCTATCTTTACTTCGAGATGCACCTGAGAGCAATTGGTACTGTGGCCTGATTGGAGAATCAAGGATAGGGTAGAGTATATAAACTCGGGCTGTTTTGTTGGCGTTGGTGGGTTGTGTGTGGAAGTAGTCGTTTGGTTCAGTTAAACTATTTTAAGATTGAGTGCAGGTATAGCTTGATTATTTTCATGATGATTGTTCTACATTTTCTACACGCATTACAAGTGTTGATTTATTCGAGTAAATTCGAGTTTATTCGAGTCCGTAGAGCTATTGAGTCACAAATTCGAAAAAGGTGAAAATTGGGAAAGCGACCAAAGTCAACCACTTTTATATTTACATATATATATATATATAGTTTCTATCTGTCTGTCCGTCCATCCATCAATCAACTCATCAGCACAAATGCCGCGAATCTCCCGAGACGTTGATCCTCATGATGTGTAGGAGCCACCATCTTCTCAGAGACGTGTTCTGGGACACGTACATACGTAGGTGGCGCTTAACGTTAAATAATGCATCTTTCAAAGGCGGTTTTCCACCAGGTCTCAGCAAGTCAATTCACCAGGTTCTGATGGTGTCAACCACCACTCGCGCTCGCATGAATAATTCAGCGCCGCCCCGGGCCGCCCACATGATTTCCTTGAATAAAGTTAAAACATGTCATCATTTGACCAGGGAGAGAAAAGGTGCGCAATTACACAAAAGAATTAATTTCGCAGAACATCTGCCGGGCGACATGCTAATGCCGAGTGTTTGCCAGAAGTTGATAATTAGATTAGCTCGCAGGCTGGAATCTTTCCCTCGATTACCAACCCCGATCGCAATAATAAAACAACTCGGCTAATTAAGAATAGTTAAGACGTCTCGTGTTACCTTATTATTTCAAACAAATGACGCATGGACTACGCACAGTGTGTATTTGCCGGGGAATAATTCCGTGGGCTTCCACAGAGATAATGCGAAAATCACCCACCATAGAATTTCACTTTCTACTGCTCTGCACTTCTAACCTGGGGGTGAGAGTTTATTTGAAATCTCTTTTCTCCCTCCCACCATTAAAAATGTAAAACCATTTAATTCAGTCAGAGTTATTAACATATTTGCGCCAAGTTGAGATAAACGTTATTTGGAAAATAAAGTCAATTTAAGTTGCTCCAAAAGAACACTAAGTGGATTTTTCTTTATTATGATCCGGACACACGGTTATCAAATGGTGTCAAGTCTCACGTGGAAATATAATATTGAAAATTGATGCTGGTGCAGTTTGGCACTCAAGTGTTGCGGGTTTGAATCCCCATCTGTGAGAGAGAGAGAGAGAGAGAGAGAGAGAGATAGAGAGCGAGCGAGAGAGAAAGAGAGAGTGAGAGTGAGCGAGCGAGCGAGCGAGAGAGAGAGAGAGAGAGAGAGAGAGTGAGAGTGAGTGTGTGTCCAACTCTGCGAATGGTGGGCCACCGAAGTGCTTAAACACTTTGCGCCTAAATGGCAGCAGGTGAAAACAATCACTGCTGTGCTGCTGATTGTAATGAGCCGCACCTGGTGACACCAGCGTGACTCTCTAGGAAAGTGAAAAAAATGCCACTGTGATTAACGCATTAACTTTGACAGCCCTAATATAATAATAATAATAATACATTTTAAATATATTCAAGTTCAGGTTCAAGTTCAGAGCATTTGTAAGGCGAATAGTAAATAGAATACACTATATGTGAATATATTAAAAGGGGGCTAGGGTAATATTAGGGTGTGTGTGTCTGTTTGTATAATACAATACATAAATAACACGAGTCCAGGGGGCGTGTCCTCCTCAGGATTGGCTCCAGCTCCCCCTGACCCAGACACGGAGTAAGCGGTGGAAAGTGGACGGATGCGTGTGCCGCTTCAGTAGTCCACTCCATTCCAAGTAGTATTTTATTCTGATTTTATTGTCGCTTATCGCGGGTAGATACTGCCAAACGTACACAATCGCTACTTTAGCGGACAGGATATTCATCATCCGGCGACGTCGCGGCGTTTCATTTTGCCTTGTTTTTATGACAGGCGCATTATTCATGGGGATTAGAGAACCACACAGGCCCCGGTGTGTCTGCAACACCTCCACTTCGCTATCGATCCCTGTTCTCCCGGCTAAAAACAAGGCGAAACCGCACGTACGGGCCGTGTTTTTGCATGCTGTACCGTTCGCCTCTTTTATTAAACGCGAGTCGAGGTCAAGCGAGATATAAAGAGGCACTGGGCCGAATCTCCAGAGGAAGCAGCTAAATGGAATGTTTGGCGATAGAGCCGTCAACCCAGCCCGATGCTTGAAATGATAAGAATAATAATGATAAAGCATTAAATGGGTTTAACCCGGGACAATCTCCTTCATCTCCACCGTTGTCTTCGGTTTTTATGAGCAGTGTGGACCAAGATGACGCAACAGTTTATACACAGTCGTGATAAAGCGTGATATCTCAGTCCAGCTGTAATAGAGGCTGTTCTTGACTTGTATTTAACAAGAAAGCTGTTTATATGCTTATCAGCTACTAGACGTTTAAAAAAACCCGACGAAAACGATAGCAATGGTTTAAACGTGCTGTTGCGTTCGTTTCAGAAAGCAAAAAGTTCCCCAAAAAAGTGTGAAGTTTGAACACACAAAATAAAGTCAATTTTGGTCTTAAATATAAGTGTTACCCATCAACTGAAAGATTGAAGATATGATGTAATTAATGCGTTGTAAAAATAATAATAATAAAACTAAGAAGTTTTGCCTTCTCTGTACTTAACTGTAAACAGCCCCGCAGATTTGGATAGGAATTTCGATTCTTTTAACTGACTCTCTTTAACTCTCGAACAGTGAACTGAACGATTCTTTTCCGTTTGAACAAGTTGCGAATGATTCTTCTCGCTACTGAGTCTGCGCGGCGCGGCTCGTGTTAAATGAATCATTCCGATGACACTTGTTCATCCCGAGTCATAAAAAAATGTGCTTATTTTAGTGCGGTCAAAGTGAACGAGTTAACGCACGTGATCTTTTTTTTTTACTTTCGGTTTGACAACGTGCAATGAATAGAACCAATAGAGGAGAGCAGTCTCCAGGTGTGGCTCATTAGGATCATTGAGTTCAGGTGTTGCCACTTAGGCGCTAAGTGACACGGACCTACTTTTCCCCTCTCAGAGAGAAACACTGACAGTTCCTTTTCCAGTTCCCTCCCCGAATTCATTACAAGATCGTAGAGTTGAGGTTTTAACCAGCCAGTTTTTTAACCAGGTTTGGTTATTCGCATAACTGGAAATTATATTTGGGAGTTCCACACAACTTTTAAAATGGATATCAATCCACAATATTTGCACGATTTCTATTCCCTGTTGTGCATATGCCATGTTTTGATTTTCAATAAGAAAAAAGGTTCGACTTTTTATTAAAAGCACCTCCCCATCCGGACCTTCTATAAAACAGCAGTTTTAAACTTTAAAGTGTGATTTGAGGACAAATTTAAAATCTGATCAGACAAAACTCAACGTATAAATGGGTTTTGAAATCTTTTTTTTTTTTTGTATTTTCAACTAATCAATGGGGTTGACATCTTCAGTCGAGGACAGCTAAAAAAAAATTCCAGTACGATTGCCAAGTCATTTTTACAATTTTTTTAAGTTTTATAAATGACAATAACTGGCCACATGCATATGCATTTAACTTGCATTAGCCACTAGTCTTTCAGAAATCGGCTTGATGTATTTGTACCCAACAATTCCGTTTAAGACGGTTTCGTATTAACCCGCGGCCAAAGAATGTAATGAATTTTCCAAAAAAAAAAAAAAAAAAGAAAATAGCAAAAACGCAAAATGAAAATCGATATTTGTTTGTATGCTTTAATCTGGCCTTTGATGACAGTAAATCTTTCCAGTGACATAAGGCAGCGGGATGCTGACAGCATTTCCTCCCAGAACAAAGCCCCCGTGCCCCCTGCACACTCCGCCAGATGCATAGGGACCTAATGTGGCTGGATGTGCCTCGGACGGGTCATTAATCAGACACGCTGACAGCCACCTCTTCTGCTCCACTGCCAGACACAGCCAATAAAAAACGGACTACGAAAAATGAAATCAAAGAGAATTTAATACAAATTGAATGTTGCTGAATGGCAAATGAAACCAGTGATCGTCTCATGCTATTCAAATAGAACGCAATTCTTTAACAAACGTTTTCGATTTCTAGAGCAAAAAAAAATGGACTTGAGAAAATAGTCGAGGATGAGTCTCTTGCGTAGAGTCAAGATTGGCTTGGAAAAACTAGCCAATCAAACGGAACTCATAAAAGGGAAGTGTAACCACAACGGGTTCATATATTTAAAAGGTAATAACCGTATTTACGCGAATACAAGCACCCCTTCACATTTTTGACGCTCAAAAAGTTGAGTGCTTATAATCGAAATATGCGCGTATATACATTTAAAAAATGCGCGTGAATATAAGCCCCCATTTTTCCGTATTTCAAGTCAGGAACCATCACAAATAAAGAGAAAAACGTCGTCTTTATGCAGCAAAATGTCAAAACTGATGGAAAATGAAGAACACGGGCAAGAAGTAAAAAAATCCAAGGAACAGACACAATCAAAACGCTGGGTCTGCTGAACAGGGGATAATAATCTTTCGCTTCGATTCTCTTCACACAGCGTCCGATAAACAGAGAGCTCGATGGGCCTCGCGCTGTTGCATGCGCAGTCTGGTGCAAAGACTCTAGGGACATGAAGTTCTGACCACTAAAATTTACGACTTTTTGTTATCTATTATTCAAATAAAACAATATCAAAATAGTACGAGTCACAAGTTAGGTTTGTTAAATAAAGAAAAAATATTGACGTAATTGAACCAGAAACGGTAAAAAAAAAATAAAAAAAATAAAACTTTTTTTGCTTTTTATTTTGTGAATGGGGGGGGGGGTACTTTTATTCACTGGGTGAATATATTCGTGAAAACCGGAATATGACCATACATATGGACACATCAAGGGGAATTATAGCACCTCCTACTGGAAGTATACTCTACTACATTTAGAAATAATTAATATAATAGATAAAATTACAGAAATACAATAAACTGTAAGTGGGGGTGTCAAAGTGAAACTATCCGTCTCAAAGTCCATTCATTGCGTGTAAAAAAAACCAAAGTGGAAAAGAACCGGAAGTGAAAAAAAACTGCATTGGTGATTAACGCCGATAATAAAATTTGACACATCAAAGTAATTTAATTAACCGCTAGAGTTAACGCGTTAACTTTGACAGCTTTGGTCTCATGTGGATATATCCAAGTTATTCACAGATATTGCCAGAAAATTGCTTTATGTCTGCCATGCTTTTAACACTTTTCCCACAATCATTAGGCTATAAACAGGGCCCTGGAATGTTAATTAAAAGACAAGTAAAAGGTACAATTTGTTATTTTAGGATGCTAATTTCTGCTTCTGTAGCTATGTTGGTGAAAGTAACATAAAAGAAATACAGGAGTAATGAAACACATTGCGATTCTGAGACAGTAATGAAATGAATCTCGTTTTACAAAGAGTAGCAAGTAACTTGCACAACATTGGTTATGATTGGCAACGAGTTGTAAACAAAATGCTGGCAACAAAAAAAGAACTGAAGAAAAGAAAATGGCTACAATTGCAACCTCCTAAAGATCCAAGATAAAAAAAAAATGGCACAAGCCGTTAAACCTGGAGACGGATGGGCTACGGCAGCAGAAGACCACACTGGGTGCCGCTCCTCTCGAGACTAAGACTACAGTTTCAACTCACTGCTCATTTCTTACACTACATTATGTGCCGTTTATATACGTCATTTAAGCCCCTAGTAGAACACCACCTCTAATAGAACGTCACCTCAAACGAAGAGTTGAAAATGAATTAAATCTTTATTGAACGTCATTGTCATGGATTTTGTTGCTGAATTAAATTGTGTCGATGGCGAGCTTGAAATAATTGATCCTTTGCTTTTGTGTTGACGAGATATTATTCCATTGTGACGGTTATAAAGATGGATCCGTTTGAAAAGCTCGCGCAATGATTTTTCTTGGTTTGCTCTGATGACTCGGTGACGACAACGATGATTGTCGTCTTTCTTGTTTCACCGACTCTAATCTCACCTTTGCATACAAACATCTCCATCTATTGGATAATGTCGCCGTTAAGTGCTTTTCTACACGACCATTTTTCTCTGGAGCTTCTCAAGTCCAATTTCCTTCGTTCCAGCGTAATTTATGACGCTTATGTGCACAAATAGTTACGTTTTTTTTTTACCTTCTACTTCTATTGAGCTGATACTAACGCAACATCCAGACTTTTAAACGAATCCCTTTTATTTAAATGTTGACAAATGTTTTTGCGATGATAATTGATAGAGCGGAGATGCGGTGAGTGCGTTTAATGGCTTATTAACGCCAACATAATTACAGAAAATTGCCACCGAGCTCCACGGGGATAAAAACCACACCGAACCGACAATTGTTTTATTAGTGTGTGTGTGATCGCGACACATTCGGACTGATTGCACTTCATTGTACGATGATTGATCTCCGCTGAAATTGAACAAGCTTGTGGTTTTATTTCAGACTCTGGACAAAAATACATGAATAATTGTGTATTTAATATTTTTTTCGTGCATATTCAGAGCACAAGAGCTTTAATCCTCCTCTTCTCTTCAACGTTTTACTGACAAACGTGTTTTTGACGTCTTCCACACTTGATGGATTTCTCTATTTGACTGAATATTTAAAAAAATATAACAACACAGATCATTTGTCTGGACATTCCATTATCAGAATGAAAGAAACAAACTTTCTAAGAAAAATATCTCGCTCGTTTGGATATAAATAATGCAAAATATAACGATAAACTAGGTATATGTATATTTAACCATCAACTGTTTATACTGTTATAATTAAGTTCGGTGTAAACTAAACTAAATCGCTTCACACACCGAACTGAAAAAAAATACTTTTTTTTGTAACTAAGAATTTTTGTAAATTGTAGGTGTTTTTTTGATAATGCCTTGCAAATTAACTTAATAGCTATTTTTATTCCTGGTTTAAAGTTTTCTAATGGTTATACATTAATGTATTAAAATGTAACAACAACAACAACAACAACAACAATAATAATAATAATAACAACATCAACAACAATAAAGATGATAATAACAACAACAACAATAACAACAACAATAATAATTATGGTTGTTGTTGTTATTATTGTTGTTGTTGTTGTTGTTGTGTTGTTATTTTAAATAGTACTAATACCAATATAAATATAATTACATTATAATAAAATAATAATTATGTAAATAAAAAAAACATTATAGATACGTGTATATACTTATATGAACTGTAAAACATATTCTATGTAAAACGTATTAAATGTCATATAATTATATTATAATATTATATTATATTATATTCATAACCTAGAATTACATTTACATATAAAATATATAAACAACCACAAGACCCCTTAAATATGTATAGTAAAAATAAAATCGACTTAAAACCTTAAAGCATATTTGCATTACAAAATAAAATGAAATGAAAACATTTTAAACCTGCGCTCTATCGGATTCAATCAGGGGAAAAAAAGCTTATTGCGCCATCTACAGGAGAGAAAGAAAAGTACAGCGCCTTGAAAACGGATCAAACTGTAAATAAAGGTTGATAAACGAGAAAATATGATCAATTATTTTGTAAAATAAATATATTCCTACCAGTCAAATTGAAACGTTCAAATTGCATGGTTTTCTTTTCTTTGAGTGTATTTTTTTAAAAGCATTAAAAAACAACTACAATACTTCAAAAAAATATATACATTTACATATATACTATAAAAAGAAAGACTTAACTAAAAAACTCATGTAATTTCTGAGCGTACTTATTAACAGCTAATTATTTAGGTACTCGCATTATGCCATTGCACAATTCCATCGAACCCTGATTATAAAATATTAATAAACCCTTGTGTAAATAATGAGAGTAACTAAATTGTTAGTGTTAAAGCAATTTTGTCAATCTTATAATAAGTCAATATTTTTTTTAGCAAACGTTTTACTAGAGCGTGTGCATTTCTTTTCAGGCACTCTCAAGGCCACCCGCCATCTCTCTCTGGGGTCCTAATCAACGTGCGCCAACGTTTGTGCTTTGTATATGCCGCGCTCTTCCGTGTGTCGGAATGGCTTTTTCTGTCTCTTTCCTTCCGATTTATTTTATATACATATATTTTTTACCATTTTTTGGAAACTCTGAGACGCTTGAGTTTTGAATAATGATGCCGGGAGAGAATCAAGCCAAAGCCGGAGCGCTCGCTTTTGAAGCAACTTCAGGCGCTTGTCAAAACTGCACCGTTCTGAATCAAGTAAGATTATAAATGTACATGTGTGTTATTATATGTGTGTGTATATGTACAAACACACACACACACACACACACACACACACACACACACACACACGCGCGCGCGTTTGAAGTTAATTCTACTTTCAACTTCTTCCGTTTCAGAGTTTGAACGAGTATGTGACTGTGTTTTTAACGCTGAAGCAGAAGATCATCGAAACAGAGTAAGTGCTATTAAAGTCCAACTACATACGATTTATTATATGTGTTTCTCTTTAAAAGTCCCTCATGGTTAATCACGTGACCTTTAATTGAAGGTTTTATTGGATTATAAAAGCCTTAGCCCGTGTTTTCAGGAAACTTCAGATCATAAATACTTCACATTTGCTTAAAATGATGTATATACTTGCCAAAAAAAGCCAAAATGCTCCTTGACAAACTTTCTTGAGTTAACTGAGGTAAACACAGTTATAAAATCATGTTTGGTTTAATTCCTCTTGGCATTCACAATCAGCAAAGTTTGGTGCGGTGCAATAAGACATTGATCAATTAAATAGTTAAAGGTTTCATACAAATAAATATATAACAAATTAAAAAATAAATTATATAAGATTTTGTATAATTATATAATGTATATCAACGTTTTTTTTAACTATTTGAACAACGGCAATTTATAGAAATAAAAAATAGAAAAGGTGTGTAGATTTGTGGTTACATAATTATATACTGGATATGTAAGCATTTTTTTTTTTTTTAAATAATTTTAGCAAAGGTTATTTATAGTTGATTATAGAACTAAACAATAAAAAATGTAAAAAAAAATGTGTTTTGCATATTTATGTAATGGATTTATATACGTTTTTTAATAATTGGAACATTGGTAATTTATAGGTATTTATAGAAATAAAAAATATGTAGTAGGTTTTGTTTTTATGTTACATAATGGATTTTTTTATTTGAACAACGGTAAACAAACAAAACACATAATTAGGTACATGATCAGGTTATCAAAATTGTCAAATAGCAAAAATGTAAACATTTTTTAAATAAACAATTTGTAAATGAATCTGCGCCAACAAGCTGGAAATGGTACATTGTTTTGCACGGCGTCACGATGACGCTTTTGTTTAAATGGACGCAGAGAGAAACTTTGTGCGCACTTGGAGAAAGTTATGATTCTTTGAAAATACCTATTGATCTATTGGAAACTATTGATGATGTTTTCTGCAAAATCAAACATGTTGTTATTGCATTTTAATGTTGTTGTTGTTGTTTTTTCCCCTCTGTTTCAGCAACATTTTGAGTGACTACAAAGAGAAGTGTGAAGATATCCTTTTTGAAAGACATTTTAGTGCTTGTCATTCACTATGCGTTTTATTTTTCATTTTTAGTATTGATTAAATGTTAAGAAATGTATATTGTAGATGCACAAAACAATCGGCAAAGCCAGGAGTTTTATTATTTAAAGGCAATGCATTCATAAAGTGAAATAATGTACAGTGGTACCTCACTTTACAAAATTCATGCCCATAGCAGTTTCATAAAATGAGCATTTTGCATTTAAATACGACAATCCGTTCCGAAAATGGATTTTTAATGATGATAAATATTGTAATAATTGAATTAAATAACATGTTACATCCTCCATATTGAATTCATAATTAATTCAGACAAAATGTAACATGTTGTTATTACAACAATTGCGATATTTTATCAAATTTTAAAAACGTAATTGATAATTTTGCGATAACAGTGATGTAGCTGGATCAGCGCTGACCCTGACATCACCATTCTTTTTGTTTGTTTACATTTGTGACAATAAAAACAACTATTTTACACGTCTGGAATCTTGCGTGTTTCACTCATTTTAGTGGTAAGAAAAAAAAACTCGCGTAACATTCTCTGAAGATAAATTCAACACTTATTAGTTGTAGTTTTTTTTTACGTTTGCTCATTTATAGACAGTTTTGAGCCAGAACAGAAGTTTTTGTTTTATGTCATATAAATCTTCTGTTGGCCTTAACACAGACATACAGTTCCAGCAATCACAGAGGTGAGATCTTCTGCTTCACCCTCAGATATTTGATCTGGTGCCTCCGATGAAGTTTTTCCTCAGATTAACGCTAAAAGATTGGAGGTGCTACTACTACTTGAGTAGTCACGTGATGTGATTTGCGCAGATTAAACGGGAAACTGCAGCAGCAGCTGGATGAGGCCGTGAAGAAGCTTCCGCCTTTAGAGCAAAAGGCCGCCGATTACGAGCAGATTAAAGCAAAGCTCCGGGAAACTGAGGTGTGTGTGTGTGTGTGTGTGTGTGTCTAGAAAAGTGACTTTAGCCTCCTGAGTCCCGATGGCCTCGTCTGTGTACAGACTGCCACAGAATTTTACTTTTTTGTTACTTGACGTGGTAAAACGGTGGTAAAAAGCCGAGCGTGTTGTCGTGGTGTTCGAAGCACATTTAAGATAAGATAGACTATTAATCCCACTAGCAGAAAACAGAGAAAGGAGTTTTTAACTGAAAAAAAGTTGTTTTTTTTCCGCTGGCAATCGTGACATTTTTAGTTTTTTTTGGTAGATTTTTTTACACTCGTTTCATTTTTTTTTCTGGGTCCTTGCTCTGATTGGCTGGTGACAATGAGATTGGCAGCTGCTTGACCAGGAAGAGGGGGAGGAGTTTAGCGTTTGAACATTGAGAATCGGAGCATCTTCATCGCTTGTATTGTGTGTTTATCCGTTTGTAGGGAGTAGACGTGGTAAAACGGTGGTAAAAAACCATTTTAGATAAGACTTAAAAGCTCTTAAAAAGAGACTTAAAAAAGACTCTTAAAAGCCCAACTAGCAAAGCAAATTTGAAAAAGAATAAAAGAAGAATATATTTCAGAGCTTGGGTCTCAAGAGGCTAATTGTTCATTTTTATCTCTTTGTGAAGGTTAAACCTGATTTGACAGGATTTTTTAGCTGTCCAATGATAAACCTTGATTTTATTACCTCCACGGTCACATGTTATTTTTTGTTCTTTACGACTTTACTATTGCTTCATTACATTATATTTCATTACATTTATTTAAATCAATAAGTAATGTGGGTTTTTATATTGCTGTTTGACAACCTGATTTTCAGGGTTAATGCAGAGAAAAAAATTCCCCATGAGGGACTAATAAAGGTTCAATTATTATTATTATTATTACATTTAAAATAAAATAAAAATATCTACAAGCACATTGAAGTTGAGTTGAACTTGAAGCCAAAATGAATCTTTGCAAGTTACTGGAAGACTTCTTACATTTTTTCATTTATTGAATGAATGAGTGAAGACTTTATTTATCCCACTAGGGGAAATTTCTTTGTTTGCAGCAGCAACATTTGAACAAATAAAAAACAGTAGAATAGAATTGTGCAAAATCTAATATACGAATAAAGAAACAAAAGGTGCAAAATTACAAAACAATAAGTAAAACATTTTCTTTTGGCAATGAATGTAATAAATTGTGGAACTACTTGCCTGGCAATTCATGGCATCATATTTTGCAGGGTTCACATGTTGGTTATTACTGCATGTAATTAATGAAAATAGACCGTTTCGTTTCAAGAGGCTGATTACAAAACGCACCTACAGTTTTTCAACGTTTTTGGTTCAATTATACTGTAGAATGACCCTAGTAACTATAGTGTGTATCGGAATCATTGTGAGTGAGAGAATAGCTGTTGTTGATGATGATGATGTCTTGTGTAATAGGAAGATCTGAAGTCGTCTCAGAGGAAGTGTGAGGATGCGGATCGCCTCGGAGCGGAAAACACTCGGCTGTTGGTTCAGTAAGGCCTTCAGTCTTTTGGTTGTTCTGACACGGTTATTATCTTCTAAGTGTGTGTGTGTATTTAACACATTTCTGTTTTTTTTTTGTTTGTTTTTCTCTCGCAGGAAAGCAGAAGCTGAGGAGTCATTAAGACTGGCAAAAGGTAAATTCAGTTCAGTTTTATTGATATACAGTAGTGTGTTTTTTTTTTTCTTCTTCTGCAAAACAGAAACAAAACAAAACTCACTGACGGAGAAATGGAGTGAGTAGTGGCAAAAATATCAAACGTAAGAAACGAAAATGCTTCACATTTACGTTTGGTTGGGTTTTTTTTCCGCTGGCAATCGTCACATTTTTGGTTTTTTTTTTTGTAGATTTTATTTTTTTTTACGCTCTTTTCATTTCTTTCTGGGTCCTTACTCTGATTGGCTGGTGAGAATGAGATTGGCAGCTGCTTGACCATGAAGTGGGGGAGGAGTTTAGCGTTTGAACATTCAGAATCGGAGCATCTTCATCGCTTGTATTGAGTGTTTATCCGTTTGTAGGCGTGAATTCTGGTTATTCTGGTCATCAATTAATTTAATATAAAAAACGGCAACAATAATAATAATAATATATTTTATTTATAAGGCGCGTATTAGGACTTCTGCACAGTTTCATAATACAGCATTTCAATGTGAAGACACAAAAATGTCTCCTATTATTCTGAAGTATCTGCCACCACAATAATTTAGCTATATTGTGCAAAATAAACACTTTAATTACAGTTTATTGTTTAGTAATTCTGTTCACAGATAAACAATAAAACAACAATAAATCACGGTTTATTGTTCAGTAGTTCGACAAACTCCTCCCACACTTCCTGGTCAAGCAGCTGCCAATCACATTCCCACCAGCCAATCAGAGTAAGGCCCGCCCCCACGTGAAGTCCAAACGGGAAAAAAACTGAAGCGAAACGTTTCAAACGAAAATGTGAAGATTGCAAGTGATTAAAAAAAAAAAACCAAACCTAAATGTGAAGCATTTTTGTTCACTTCTTAGAACTGCTTACGATATTTATAATCTAATTTCATACGGAGAGACAAACAAACCGTTTGCAAATGAAATGCCATTTGCATGTTTACTTGAATTTCACAAGTGCTTGTTTTACTATTTCATTCATTACAAATAACGAGTAGATACAATTCGAGAGCTTTGGCTGGTTTGGAAGTTAAGTCGAGAATTTACAGTGTCCGAAACTGTTCTTAACAACACTATTTGAATTGTAAAACCTGAATTATTTTAACGTATTGCATGTGGTCGACTAACATCGCTTCACAGCTTGTGTCCAGAAGCAAGAGCAGGAAAACGTGAAGCTGAAAGAAGAAAACCGAACCCTTGAGGACAATCTACAAAAAGCACAAGTGAGACACTTGCTCAAGGCCTGAAGCGCTTAAACAAGGGACTTGTGGGGTTTTTCCACGTCTTTGAATTTCATGTCCTTCGTTTTCTGATTTCCAAGGATTTTCTCGCCACGCATGAGAAAATTGCAGAGGAGCTCGAGAGTTTCAAACTGGAAAATGCAAAAGTTCTGATCATGTAAGTGTAGTTCGCCACAGTGGAAATTGTTCACGGTTTGTTAAAAATACAGTAGTAGCCCGACTTACAAACGTCCCAGATAACGCAATATCGCCACGGAAACATCGTCTCGAGTTCCGAAATATTATCACAATACGAAAGGAGCGCGTCGTTTTCTTACCGCTAGCAAGCGTGGAGATTTTTTTTTTCTCGCGTAGAGCCGCCATCTTGAAATGAGATTTTCGCAATCTCGCGAGAACGGTGATCAACGACGAAATTACCGAAATCTCGGGGATTCCCACGCCGTCATTTCAAGATGGCGCTAACAGTTCATGTGAGATTGTCCTTATATCGCTATATACTGTATCGTTATAGACACAGGACAAACTAAACAACTGTTATGTAACCTGTTTTTATTACATTTATTACCAATATATTATCATTTATAACAAAATTGTCTGAATTTATAAAGTCATGGCATAACAAAATGCGGCTCAGCGAACAAAATTTTTGCCGAGCGAAACTAGTAATTTTCGTAAGTCGGGTAACACTGTAGATTTGTGTACACATTTAACACTATTAAACAATTGACAATTATTCTGAACATGGAGTTTCTTGAATAAATTATATTTGTTTTTTTTCAGGAAAGGAAGCCTTGAAAATGAACTTTTGGTGTTGAAAGGCGAGTCTTGGTGTTATTTGCATTCATTCTGCCTTTTATGAATTAAATTGTCTGCATTGTTAAAAAAATAAAAGTGTTGGGGATAAAAATCGTGCTTTTGTCTGCAGATACCAACAATCAGCAAAATGGCCAAATCTTGTATCTGAAGAGTGAAAACAATAGACTTGAAGAAAGTGTTCTTGTGATACAGGTAGGACTTTAGATTTATTTTGGAATGTGCATTGAAGTTATACTTTTAAAATAAAAAAATATACATATTTTTGTTCTTTATTTCAGGAAAGACTTGACGAAATTGAGACGCTGAATAAAGGTAGGTGACATTATTCACCTACTAAATGATTCATAAAGCAATTTGTATGTATGTTTTTTGTAACGTACGTAACTAATTTGTTTTCTATATTTCGATTTTAGACCAGAAGAGTGTGTCTGTGCAAACCGAGGCAGAGACTCTAGTTGACAGAGGTGAATCTCATTTCATATTGGAAATAAAATTGCATAGTTTTTACGAAGCAAAATGTGTAATAAGCGCACTATAACTTATAATAATTATAGCGTGTTTTTCACAGGCATGTTTAGAAAGTTACTGGACGAGCTCTGGCACTGCATCGAAAGTCCTTCTCAAATCAAAGATCACTTGGTTGTAAAAGGTACTGAATTGTCATTTTAGGGTTAATATTTCTAACTCCACTGAAGTTGTAATATCGATTAATCCCACCGTGCAGGGGAAGAGACCAGACTGAGTCAAGTGAAGAGTCCGCTAAGAGTTCCCAGCCGGATTTCCCAGCAGAATCCCGGGAACGGCGCTCGGGACGCGATCTCGTGGTGCGAGCGGCCTTCACTGAACGTCTCCGCGGAGGTCAGTCGTGCCAAAGCGTCGCCGCGAGAGCCGCGCGTTAGTGTTTCACGCCCAGCCGGGAGCGCTCCGCCACACGCTCGGCCTCTCTGGAGCGCCAGCACTGCAGACACGGACGGGAGTGCAGAGGTGTTGTGTGAAGAGTCGAGCTTGGGTCTGGAGGACATTCAGGAGCTGTTGAAGCCGCTTCCTGTGGCTCTGTCTCCACTGCACAACCCTCCGGCTGATTCAGTAAGTGCAGTTCTGTTTCACTGTTTGTTTTGTTGTTTTTATTACCGTATTTACATGAATATTAGAACTAGAGCTGCACGATATTGAAAAAATATGCGGTATTGCTGTTGAATATTGCGATAACGATTTTGCTTTGTTCAGTGTTCAGTCATTATAACCGTACAATCACCATTTGAAGTCTTAAAACGAGCATCTTTTAAACGAAATATGTTCTTGCCTTACCTTTTTTTTTTTTTTTATAAAATAAACAACACAAAATAGTTGTATGTCGAATATTTTTAAACCTATCCAGCCATGTTTGTTTATTGCAAATCAACCACTTTTGCATTGATCCGCTAGGTCAATTAACTTTGCGATTATTTTTGATTGCACATCCTATTATTGCGATAACGATATTTTTTCGATATATCGTGCAGCCCTAATTAGAACCTTTTTCCATTTCTGGTTTACTTGTGTTAATTTTCTCTTAAAATACAATTCTTTTCCAAATGAACAAACCTAGCTTGTATCATTTCGATATCGTTTTACTTGAATAAAAGATTTAAGTCTTCTTTTTACTGTCTTTTCTCATTTAATAGCCAAACAAGACGTCTCGATGCATCATTTCAGATGATTGTGCAATTGTTTGAAATGTATTGAGCTGCAATAGAAATAGAAAATGTGAATTGTTCGACTAAAATATTCATTTGTCAACTTTGTTTGTCAAATTCGGTACATGCGACAACATTAAAGTGAACAACAAAGTGCAAATGACATTATATTGTGACAAATGACAAGTTGAGCAAGGCAGAGGAGGCGAGATAATACACACGGTTATTTACAATTTGGTTAGTAATTAAGTGTGTTTAATCTGAATTACTAATAGCATCTGACCGCAAAGTTTATTTCAACTGTTTATTTTTGCTGCTAAAACGGTTTAAAAAAATTCAAGCACAATCAAAACACAGACAAAATGAATTTACCTCTCGGTATTTAGTTAGCAAAGATAACATCAATGTAGCTTCATGCAACAGAACTACTATAATTAGTTTGTGCAAATGTGACTAGGAGATCAAATAATTGATTGTGACTTGTTTTCAGATCAGTCTGAATGAAGACCAGCTTCCATGTAATGAAGCAGTGGAAACAAGTCTTGAAGAAATGGCAGATTTCCATATGGACGTTCCTCAGAATGACATCGATACACGTCCTTCCAAAACCCATACATTATTAAAGGAACTAGAAGAAGATCCGGAGAAGAACGTTGCAGAACTAACAAACCATTCTGTTGATGATGTATTGATGACGTCTGAGAGGCAGAACATGGAGGTAAATGACGAGTCCGAAGTTAAGCAAACGTTTGCGAACGGCGTTCAGAACGATTCTGCTGAGATGGATGCAGATGATGGAGTGGACGACCCTTCAGACGCCGAGCGCATGCAGAAGGATGAAGAGGTTTCTCCATGCAGTTCCAAGATTATTAGGACGCACAATGAGCCACCAGGATCCGTTGTAAAGACGTGTTTTCAGGTACAGCCTTCCGTTTCAGACGGCAGGAGCGGCTCGGCACTTGAACAAATGAACAATGGAACTATACATAATCATGAAAGCGGAGAACAACAGAGTTTTACACTTCCAGAAAATAAAACCGCAGAAGACGATTCAAGACCGGATGAAGAAATGACCGATCCCAAGGGTTGTCAGTCTGAAGACGTGGATATGCATGATACGGCAAACACTCGGATATATCGGAAAAGTGTCAATGAGGAACCAGAAGAAGTTGCTTCCAAAAATGAGTCCTCATTGTCTGAGAGTGAGCAATGTGTGGATGATGGCCTGAGCTCTGAAGCAACAGTAGAGGACCAGTCGTCAAAATTGCCCGATGAAAGCACAGAATTGCCTGTTCCTGCCACAGTAGAAGCTAGCGATGAAAACCACTCTAAACCACCTAATATGGAAAAGTCTGTTGATCTCAAAAGGGACCATGGAATGATATCTTCTGTAAGCCCAAGAAGAGCATCAACGCAACCTAGCGAAAGCTCCAACCACGAGTCAAGGAAAACCTTGATTGACTGTTTTGTTGCTGAGGAAATCACAGGCAATGAAATGGCAGAAACGGGTGATGAATTTGCAAGCACTAAAGTCATGGTAGAATCAGGCGATGAAACCAAACTTGCAAGCACTAAAGTAGTGGTAGAATCAGCTGGTAAAACCAAACTTGCAACCACTAAAGAAGTGGTGGAATCAGGTGATGGATCCAAACTTGCAACCACTAAAGAATTGGTAGAATCAGGAGATGTAATTAAACCTGCAACCACTAAAGAAATTGTAGAATCAGATGATGGAACCAAACTTGCAAGCACTAAAGAATTGGTAGAATCAGGAGATAACTCCAAACTTGCAAGCACTAAAGAAATTGTAGAATCAGGTGATGGAAATAAATCTGCAAGCACTACAGGAATGGTGGAATCAGGTGATGGAACCAAACTTGCAAGCATTAAAGACAAGGTAGAATCAGGTGATGGAACCAAACTTGCAACCACTAAAGAAGTGGTAGAATCAGGTGATGGAACCAAACTTGCAAGCATTAAAGACAAGGTAGAATCAGGTGATGGAACCAAACTTGCAACCACTAAAGAAATGGTGGAATCAGGTGATGGAACCAAACTTGTGACCACTAAAGAAATGGTGGAATCAGGTGATGGAACCAAACTTGCAACCACTAAAGAATTGGCAGAATCAGGAGATGTAATTAAACCTGCAAGCACTGAAAATATGGTGGAATCAGGTGATGGAAATAAATCTGCAAGCACTAAAGAAATGGTGGAATCAGGTGATGGAACCAAACGTGCAACCACAAAGAAAATGGTAAAATCAGGTGATGGACCCAAATTTGCAAGGACAAAAGCGACAGATAGAGCTGCTTCAGATCAGGCAACGTCTGACGATAATACAAATGCAACTTCTACACTGGAAGCTCCAGGCTTGTCCCTGGGCAGGGTCAGGACAGAGATGGGTCCTCCTTTACCTCTTCTGGTGATGCCCTTGACTTGTACTCCTCCGAGATCTCGAATCAAAGCTCTCCCACCGCAAACGTCCTCAGGAGGTTCACCCGATGGATCCAAGACTCCCAACACCACAATCTCAGAAGGTCCTGCATCAAGAAAGGCTTCCTGTTTGACCCCTTCCTCGTCTTCTGGGCTTCCACCCTCACCCCTGCAGTTTGGATCAGCAACCCCGAAGCATGCCGTCCCTGTCCCATGCAGACTTCCGTCTCCCGTTTTCTCGCCCGCTTCCCCGTCTTCTCAGGAGAACTCCATGCAAATGCTGGACACGATGTATCCGGAGCTCTCCGCTCAAGCACGCACTTTAAACATTCTCCGTGGGAACGTCAGCTTGAGCAGAGCGGCTAGCGAGAACGCAGCCACGCCTCCGTCTGGCAACCAGATCTTGGGAAGCAAGATGATCACCTCTTCGGCCACGGCGTTCACCAAGACCGAGCAGAAAGTCAAAAGGCCAAGTGTCAACATGCTCCTGCCCAGAAGTGCGAAGCGACTCCGTCTCGATAACTCTTCTCCAGCTCAAGTGGCTTCTGGTTCTGCCGAGCCCGTGTCCCAAAACGGGATTGAAGTGCAGGAGATGGAGGTGAAGCCACGCGAGGAGAGAAGTGACAAAGTCATTGACGTCTCCCATGTACTGGACACGTTGACGACGTCCAGCTTCGATTTGTTGCCTGTTGTGAGGAGCCACGTGTTCATTGGGAGGTTGTCTAAGGTGCCGGTCCTAATCGATGAAGAAAAGGATGCCATTGGACAGTTCACTGCAAGCCAGGTACGTTTCTCCTTGTCTCCGTCGCTGAAGGTGTAGATCACGTCTATGTGATGAGGTGCCAATCTCTCAAGAACAGATTGCCGTGGAGACGCACAGCAAAAGCAACCATTGTGTAGGGCCAAACTAGTAGTCCAACTCGGTTGAAGTAATGATCTTCTGTCTCGTCTATAAGCGCTTTTTTCAATCTTTTTTTTCAAACCCTATTTCAGAATGCCAACACTTGGCTCTTTGATTTTGGTTTTTGTTCACACTTAAATTTCACTGTGTTGATGATAGAAACGGGCCTGACAAATCATATTAGTGCCAAAACCAACTCGCTAACCCTCCTGCATTTCCTGGTCAGCTGCTGCCAATCACATTCTCATCAGCCAATCAGAGTACGGGATTCAACCGTTTTGATTGGCTAGCAGGTATGTCACTCAAATGTCAGAGGCGGGAGATAGAACCTCGACATCGATGCGATTTAAGACTAATTGAGCAGACCTAGTACGTGTTCGCTTTACCTTACCTGAATGGTACTGTGGCAATTATCGGTTTGAAATTTGTATAAATTGAAATGTTTGGGGTTTTTTTTTTATATCAATGTAATTTAGCGATTTTAAAACTAGTTTGATTTACTGTTTGGTTCAGCCATGTCTTTTTTTTTGGTTCTCCAGTCTCTCGCAGAAGACGCCTTGAGTGCCATTTTGACGAAGCTAAAGTGTGAAAAGGCCATTTTGAGTCGTGCAGTTTTGCAAGCGCTGTGCAGAGTCTACGCTGGAGTTTGCCGTCAGTTCGGCGACTATCAGAAAGCCCACGCCTTTGCCTACAGTATCCTCAAAGAGGGTGAGTTTGCCAGGCTTTTTTATTTCAGACGTTGGTACCCCAATTTACGAATGTCCTAGATGACAACAATCCAGAGTAACAAAATGCTTCGCCACGAAAATGTCATCCAGTTTGGAAATATTTACTTTTTTGTCTTTTTCTTACCGCTAGCATGCATGGAGATGAGTTTTTCTTTGCACGTCAAAATGGCATTTTTTTTTATTTTTTTTTATACATTTAAAGTTGTTTTTTTTTTTACATGTACGTGTAACATTTGCCGTTATGGCACTAATCACAAAACTGTGATCTATACAAAAATATGCAACAAACAAACTCAAATTACCTATATACGAAAACATCACTTAATATGGTAATTGAATAATATTAAAATTAATGTAAAATAATAACAAATACATATTTTTTAAAAACAGAGCAGCATGGCTTTTCTTCCTCCTCACACTGATCACATGATCCACATGAAGCATGGTTCTTAAAGGGCCAGCGCCCTACAGATTCACTCAATGTCGTCTCATAGGTGATGCGTAGACATTGGACTTGAATTGCGTCTGCTTTCCTTCAGACGTTCCTCATGCTCCTGAGCTGATCCTGTTCATGGTCACCACGTGGCCCGCTGTGTTTGCCCACGGGAACTGCTTGTGCCGAGCGATCCACACAGTCGCAAAGCTCAGAGCCAAAGAGGAAGTGCCGGAATTCCTCAGCAAGTACTTGCACTGGGATACGGTAAGTCGTGTAATTAATTATAATTGCATCACGTAGCGAATGGTTGCACGAAAAGAAAGACAAGTTTGATCAGCAGATGGCGCTTCAGGTGCTTCTGCTATCCTGATTGGTTCTTTCCCGCCTTTCTCCACAAGCTCGGATTATGATTGGACGTCGTCACGAAAGGCTTTTTCATTTCGTTTTCATCCATTGAGGAAAGTGTCAATAAATGTAGTTGTTAGTAGTTTTCGAGAGAGAGATGGAGAAAGAGAGAGAGAGAGGGCGAGCGAGAGATGGACCGCGAGCGTTTGCCTACGGTAGCTTTGTTTCTGGTCATCATTTGTAAACGTTGTCTCGCTTTCTTTCTCGCGCACATGAAACCATGATTTCCAAACGAAAACAGACTTTGATCAAAATAAAACAAGCTGATTTTCTCGCGCGCGTCTTTAAAACTAAAACAGCCGCTCTTCTCTTAAAGACACAGCGCAGAAAACACGTGTGTGATCTATTAATTCAGTCTGTTACACTGCTTTCTGTGTTTGATTAGTAATGTCTGTGCCGTCATTGGTAGTTGTAAGTTACAACTTGTAGCGAAACTAATGTGTAATACTGTATTAAGGTGTTTATAGACTTATATAAAAATCTAATTCATGAATTATCACGGTATCCACGGTATTGCAAAATCCATATCGCGGCACATCTCAATACCGCTATTCAGGTTAATACCGCTATACCGCGCAGCGCTAACTGATACCATGTTGGAATAGTTTGGTTCTGGTTTAATTACTGACTTCTTTCCTCTTCACTCTTCAGAATCCTCCTGACGAGATCCAGCAATTGCTCAGCGACACCGTGAAAAGCGTTAAAGAAGACGAGGGTTTGACCTTCAGCAGTCACGATCGCAACGGACACGACCTTTGTCCAGTGGCGTGGGAGTATATCTACACCCTGGATCTCCTGTGCTCGCACATGAAGTGGAAGTGGACACACGACTTTGTGATTGGGTAATAACTGCGCGCACGTTTGACTCTCAAGTTACATAAATCGTTGAATTTATATCGAAAAATTGCACAATAAATCTTGGGGGTTTTCCCCCAGAAAAGATAAATTAACTAGCTTCGAATTAAGAGGGAAAGATTATTTGGCTTGTGTCCAGAAAGTAGGTTTTGCCAAGTAAAATTTTCTCACCCCATTGGCAGATCATTTTACTTGATTTAAGTCTTTTTACTCAATTTGTTTGTCATTTTCTTGTTTTTTTTCATGTGCGTTCTTTGCAGAGTAAATATAATCTATATTTCAATTCTCTACTTAAATCATAAAACCTATTAAGAATATGGATGTGAGCACACACGCACATTTGTAAAATCTGGGCGTTCTCCAAAAATGTTTACGATTTTTATTGAGCGAAATGACTTGCGAAAAATAATCATCGTCATCTTAAATAACTATTAGCACTGTATTCTTCATCTTCAATAATAGAAAACTTTAATAATGGGGACAAGAAATACAAAATGAACGATGCTGACCCGGAAACTGCAAATATAGTTTTTGTTCTATTCAGAACAGTAACTTCAAATTCTTTTTTTTTGATGGAAGGATATTTAATAACAAGTTAGGTGAAATAAAAATAGACCACGAGGTATAGAACCAGAAACCACAGGGATTGTACGGTGCAAAAAAACAGAACCAAAAAAACATGGAAACTAGGTTTTTACACACTTTGCCTGACCATTCAACTTAGACAATGTGTAAAATCTAACACGTTTGATACTTTGCCTGCCTCGTTTCACACAGACATTCTGTAGAATTGACACTTGGCCTGTGAGAAATGCATTTCATCGATATGTTGAGAACTCTTTTTTTCGTTTCGAACAGAAAAGAGCTGTGGCCCATCATGAACACCTGGGTAACGCAGCCACGCCCTCAGCAAGCGCCGATCCGCGACGTGTCCGTAGCGGCTGTGCTGCGGCTGATTGGTAAAGTCGCGCAACGACTGAAACGCGATTGAAATGGACTCTTCTTTTCTCCCGTCAATGGTTCGTCTCGTTCTTCCTCAGGGCGACTGGGACAGTTAGGAATGAAGCAGAAGCTCTGCAAATCCGTTCAAAACGTGGCCAAAGCTCTCAACCTCTTCGCCAAACACGGCATTGCAGAAGGTACTTCCAAAGTTTTTTTTTTTTTTCTTTGTTTGGACTTTTAAATTCTTATTGAACGTGGTTCTGTGTGCTTGCGATATTTTGCTTCCACACACACTTTAAAAACACGAGACGATAAGACCGCGATCTTGGGATTTCTCAGAGCTTTTCCGTCTCATTCAAACAACCAATCAACGGAGCTCTTTCATGGATAAGACCCACCCCTTGCATTGGTAGTGTTCCTTCTGTTTAAGTTCTGTTGACGTTTTTTATTCGTTGTGCCGCAAGAAAAAAACGTACTTTAATCTGTGATTGCCTAGAATTGGTTTCTGGTTGTTTAGATTAATACAATTGAATAAAAACACTTTACCCGCTTTTTTTTTCCTCATTCATCTAAACCGTAACAAAGTTGCACATTTGTGGAATCAGATCAGTGCCAAAAATATCAAACATTGATTTCTCAAAAACAGCCAATTAATCGCGATTAATTGCTTATAATAAACTGAAGCTGGTAATATTGGATAATGAAGTGTAACATGTAATTGAATGTAAACGTAACTCTAAACAAACACTCGTTTAAAAACTGTAATATAATTTTGTAGACATGTTGTTCAATTTGCAATATATTTTCTTTTTTTTTTCTTGATACCATCAAGAACCTCCAAATGTACTGTCGATTTGAAAGAACTCTCTCACGTTTAAATCTACTGTCGTTAATGGAAACCGTAAAAGTTTGTTGCGGACTGTTTGCGGCGCAGGCACGTGTAAAAAAAAAAAAAAAAACACTTCCACAAAGTGTAAAAAAAACCTGCAACCGCGTAAAACCGCGTAAGTCAGTTGTTTTTAATTGCGATTTTTTTTTTTTTTTTTTTTTTATGAATTGCATGTGTTAACGTGTTAACTTTGACGGCACTGTATAGAAAAAAAACCTGCAACCGCGTAAATCCGTCAGTTTTTAATCGGAATTTTTTTTTTAACTAACGCTTTAACTTTGACGGCACTACTGTATAGAAAAAAAGTGCTGCAACCGCGCAATTAAAAAAAAATGAATCGCACGCTTTAACGCGTTAACTTTGACGTCGCTACTGTGCGTTTGTGTTCCGGCAGGCGTTCCAGCGGAGGTGCAGCTGTCCGCCGTCTACGCCATTTACGACCTGGCGCCCTGCAACCCCAAAGACGCCCTGGACGCCCTGGCCTCGTGGAGGAGCGAGACCACCCGCCCCGTCCCGCCCGCCGTCACCAGCTGCATCACCCGCATCGGCTCCCTGTTCCGCAACATGAGGTAAAGGAACGGATGAACTGAGGACGGAAAGCTTGTAGTGTAGCACGTTTCATGAGGATTGTTTGTTTATATATCTATATATGGTAAATCTGTCTAATTGTACATGTGTGTATATTTTTACGCCTCTGTATATATGTTTAGGATCATATCGTTCATCTTTTTTTTTTTTTTTTTGCTTTTTTATTAGTACGAATAAAATGAATTAATCTATGCAACGTATCAGAGGACGCGGTGGAGCGGTAGTTAGTGAAATGCTCAATCCGTCTGATGATGGCGACGAAGTGGGCGGAGCCTGATGATTCTACGCCGGATTTGTGGCGTTTGCTTTTCTTCCTGATGCTTTTTCATTTTGTAATGATTGTGTGTTTGTGTATATATTAAATCAATGTCTAATTGTACTCTTTGTTCTTTGTAAGATCATTTTTTAAAATTAATATAGGTCAAATGAAACATCAAACATCAAAAGACAAGGTGGAACGGTAATACGGCTGATGCTGGAGATGGGCGGAGCGGGTGACTTATCCGAGGCCTGATTGGTCCATTTGTGGAATCATTTTATCCATTCATTGGGAGACGTGTGCGTGGAAATAGCACGTTCATAAAATTGCTCCAGCATTTCTCAAAAAAATTTGCATATTTCATCCAACCAATAAATAAGTGTCTTAATACAAAAAAAACCCTCAAATAAATATCGTATTTATGCATATAAGCACCCTTTTTCCAAGTTTTCAACGCTCAAAAACTCGGGTGTGCTTATAATCGGCGATTTTAAATTTGTGCGTAAATATAAGCCCTCATTTTTCCATATTTCAAGTCAGGAACAATCACAAATAAACAGAAACACATTGTCTTTAAATAATGGTCGTTTAATGGTTTGCTACAGTAAAAGCTTTTATTGACTCAGAAATTAACAGAAATAAAAAAAATAGACACGCCGCGACACTTAACAGAAACAAAATAACACTGGAAGAAGTGAGAATAAACGAAATACAATCATTGATATTTAAATAGACAATTTTTTCCCACACAAAACTTCGGAGCCAAAATAAAACGGTTCAACAATCGAATCGCTCCGTCTGCTGCATAGTTTTTACGTCTAACAAAAACGAGCTCAGCGTTGGTCCGGCTGCACGAGAGGCTCATGGGATTTTTAAGAAAATTAATTATCGTAATTTAACCAGAAATGTAATTTTTATTTTGAGCATGAAAAAGTCGTGGAGGGGGGGGGTTATATATTTATATTTATGCGCACTTATATTTGCGGAAATACGGTGATATTGAGATGCCTGCAATTCTAACAACTCCATTTTTCAGTAGCGAGGTGGCAGCTTCGCTATATTCAGATTCAAATAGCTTTTCAGTAACAATCTAGTTTTACTGCCACAAGCGTTCAAACAGGCCGTCATGAAGCCGCTTATTAAGAAGCTTCATCTTGATCTCAATGTGATCACTAATTTAGACAAATTTCGAACCTTCCATTTATATCTAAAATTCTTTGTACTCTTCTTGAACAGAACGATAAATTTGAAAATCTTAAATCGGGCTTTAGACCGCACCACAGCACAGAAACGGCACTAATCCGAGTCAGCAATGATCTTCTAATGGCGAACGTTCATATCATTAGGTCACTTCATGTTTTTCTAATTGATTTATTAATTGCCCGAATTGCTAACACCAACTACTAATGAAGAAAAAGCAACAATCCTCTTACATATTCACACGTGCGCTTTAAAACAGTTCAAACTGTGAAAAGCGTCTTACAAATGCTCGAAACTTGAACTACATTCCACGGCAACTGAACTAGAATTAAACAACAATCGCAGATCGTAAATAAATGAAACACCAAATGGAGATCGTGAAGATCATTGCAAACAAGGCACGTTTAAAGAATGAGTAAGATAAAACTGAAAACAACGTTCGTAGAAAAAAGCGAGCACAGCTTTCTGAGCAATGTGCTTCTTGGAGTCAAACATCAACACAGCTTCAGACCACAGAGAGGAACATCTCACATCAACACGGCTTCAGACCACAGAGAGGAACATCTCACATCAACACGGCTTCAGACCACAGAGAGGAACATCTCACATCAACACAGCTTCAGACCACAGAGAGGAACGTCTCACATCAACACGGCTTCAGACCACAGAGAGGAACGTCTCACATCAACACGGCTTCAGACCACAGAGAGGAACATCTCACATCAACACGGCTTCAGACCACAGAGAGGAACGTCTCACATCAACACGGCTTCAGACCACAGAGAGGAACATCTCATCTCAGACGGACGCGGTACGTTCTGATGTCCATGGGTTTCAGGCTGATCTTTAGTGGTTCTCCTTCACTCTTCGGCAGCGTGTGCATCAGCGAGAGCGACACCGGAGTGAAGCTTCTCACCTTCACCTCGGCCAGGATCTTCTCCAGGTCGATCTGCACAGAGGAAAAACATGTAACGTAGGAAATGTTCAGTTCACAAAGCTCCATATGGGAAATAAGAACACGTTTAAGACAAAAGTGTCTCCAAAGTGTCCTCAATGTGGAGGAGAAGCGTGTCCACTGGGTTCCTCACAGGTGTCAGGCCCGTATATCACACCTTGTTGTGTCGACCAATAGGCGAAAGTTTAAACTAGGAACGTCCCAGTCTGATTCTACCATCAGGATCAGTCTTGTTGGGTATATCGAGCGCTCTTCTCAAATCTTATCTCAAATCTCTTATCTTGAGATGGATCTTGCCAACAGTTTGTAGAATCAGGTTGGTTTCTGGAGAACGCAAACCGCTTTTCTCGCTCTTGGCTGAGTTTTACCCTTTACGTTCTAAAGTTGTCTCCAGAAAGATCAGTTCTCGTCTGTTTAAATTATAACCGGCTAAACCAGAGATCTGAATTAACATTTATTCCTTTGCGGCGTCTAGTCATGAAACAGTTTTGACGAGTCACAGCAAATCTACTTCGACCAGATGCACTCTCATTGAAAAATATTGAGTTTCTCCTAGTCACAATTGAATTGAAGATCTCTCGAATTACTGAAGAGATAACTAATCAAAGTAAAAAAAAAACACAGAGTAGAGTAATTTCTTTACACTCATTTGAGTAAAAGTCACTCTGGACAAATGACTCTCGTTACAGAGTAACTTTTACTCCGTAAGTTCCCCGACAAAGTTAAATGTGACTAAACGCAGTAGATTTGACTGTGGTAAGCGTGCGGTACCTTGCCCTCAGTGGTGGAGCAGCTCAGGCCAGTGTTGCGGGTGGAGAAGTGACAGTCGAAGCCTTTCCTGTGCAGGATTAAAGCGGCGTCTTCTGAAGGACCTCCCACTTCCTCCTGAAAGACACGCCCACCGCTGCTGTTACACTTGCGCGGAAGCAAACCAGCCAGCCAATGAGACGGCGGCTCTTCGTCATGTGACTGGCCGGAGCAACAGTGAGACATTGAATTGAATTGATAAAGTCTTTACTTGTCCCACATCGGGGAAATTTAAATGAATAAACGAAACAATTTAAATAAACAACCGTAACACACCGCACACATCATAATGGAACACATCAAGTTTGTTCTGAAGGCAGATTTTCACTCTGGAAAAATACGACTAAAAGTTGTAAAAAAATGTTGTTCGGTTTTTAAATTACTATTATTATTATTATTTATTATCATCTTATTTTATATAATATTCATCATTTATTTTCAGAACATTAATCAATTGAGGCAGAATTATTACCAGCTAAATCAACTTTATCTAAGACAATTCTTTCAGTTTATCGAGTTGAAATCCGGTCAATTTCTGCGCTATTACACATGTTACACAATCCTGTGACGTGCTATTTACATAAAAAAAAAAGTTTGGTGACATATTACACAAATTATATTTAAGCAGTTTCTCAGAGCTGACTTTTTAAGTCGAACATACTTGATAAAATTAAGTAAAAAAAATCTTCAGCCTGACATTATTCATTTAACAAATCTTAGTGGATTGTGGTTTTTAATTTGAGAAAATTCTTTTGATTACTGATGGTTTGAATACTAGATAAAGAGGAACGCTTTCATATTTTCCTCACAAAGAGACACTCCTTATATAATCTTCTCTATTAAGATCTTTAACGGTCATGAAGCAACAGCCTCACACGATCAGAGATTTAAACAGAGTGAAATCTGAAGAGCAGTAGACACATTGATGGTGAGACGGCTATTTAAACATACTCCATTATTCTAATTCAATGAAACAACAGTGTCACAGTTAAATGGCCTAAATGGGCCTTTTGGAAAGCTCAGCTGAGCAAATTTTTTACAGGTAAAGAGTTCTGTGATTACTCTAACGAGTAGGACAGGTGCGGTGAACACCTGAATTTCTTTCTGCACAAAAAATGCATTCAAAGAATTTAATGATTGCACTGTTTCAAATTATTCTAATTTGTTGACCAGCACCTGTATATTGTCATCTTTAAGGATAAATCGCTTCAATAAATTCTTGTTATAACGTAACAGTTCATGTAACAATGTCTATGCTTTATTTTAAAGTTTAAAAAGAGTTAAAGAACTTTGAGCAACACATGCAAGCTTCTCATTGGCTCATCTGATGATTCTCTTTCCTCTTAATGAAGAACTTTCCTCGTTCACTCTTCATCGGCTGTTCATCAAAATCACGTTTGATCACGTCACGTGTTGAGATTCAAATGAACGTGACCCAAACCGATCGAAGCAATTCTCCAAATTCTACAAAATCTTTCAGCCAAAATGGTTTCTTAAATTGAACCCAAAAATTGCACTGGTTTGCTTAAAAAAACAGGTGAAATTTACATTTTAATTTGTTTTTAACCAAAACGTTCTCAATATTTTAAGGGAAACCCAAAACAACATTTTTTTTAAGGACACGTGCGCATTCTTTTTAGCAGTCACGTCATTTTTTATGGAAAATTCCAAGCCTCGTGATTGATGTTTTTTCACGGTGCAGTTGAAGTGTCATGAATCATGAGGCAAACCTTGGAGTGCAGGGTGCGCAGGCTGAGCAGATGCACGTCGCAGGGGAAGGAGGAGCTCAGGGGGCTGAAGGCTCTCAGCGCGGGAAGCTCCGCCTTCTGACTCACCACCATGGAGATGAAAGGATGGTTGAGGAACGTGTGAGTCATGTGACTCAGCAGGGACGGGAAGCTGTACGGCGCCACATCCTCTTCCTCCGTCTGCGGACAGAACTAGGTTTTTTTGTTCGTTTTGCAGATTCCAACACAATACACTGTGAAAAGTGCCACACCCACAAAGTAGACTTTATATACCGTATTTTTCGCCCTATAAGACGCACCCAATTTTAAAGGAGGAAAATCTAGAAAAAAAAAGATTCTGAACCAAATACTGTAGTAAAACATTTTATATCAACGGTATAAAAGTGAACAGCAGTTTAAGAACAATTGTGTGTCAAACATGTGACATGAACAGTCAGTAAAGTCAGTAAACAGTGAGAGTAGCGCTGCACGGTATAGCGGTATTAACCTGAATAGCGGTATTGAGATGTGCCGCGATATGGATTTTGCAATACCGTGGATACCGTGATAATTCATGAATTAGATTTTTATATAAATATATAAACACCTTAATACAGTATTACACATTAGTTTCCTTACAAGTTGTAACTTACAACTACCAATGACGGTACAGACATTACTAATCGAACACAGTTTGTACTTCACGCGCATACGCCTGACGCTCCGTTTACTGCGCTGTGTCTTTAAGAGAAGAGCGGCTGTTTTAGTTTTAAAGACGCGCGAGAAAATCTGCTTGTTTTATTTTGATCAAAGTCTGTTTTGGTTTGTAAATCATGGTTTCATTGTTTCACAAGATTCTGCGCGAGAAAGAAAGCGAGACGACGTTTGTATACGGTGGTATTGCACACTAAGATGGCGGTGAGCGCGCTCCGCGGATCTCTGCATTCACAAGACGCACCAACTTTTCACCCTCAGTTTTGGGGAAGAAAAAGTGCGTCTGATACGGAGAAAAACACGGTACTTTAAATAACAGCAATTCAGTGTATTTTATTAGTTTTTTCGAAAAAAAAAAATTACAAAAATGTTTCATAAAATATATTGTTTTTTTTATGTAACCATACATTTTGAATTAAATTACCGTATTTTCCGGACTATAAGCCGCTACTTTTTTCCTAGGTTTTGAACCATGCGGCTTATAGAAAAATGCGGCTATTTTGTGGATTTTTTTTCCACCGCTAGGGGGCAATCGGAATCATCGCGCTTTAATCGGTATCAAAAGACAAAACAAATGCAAAGAAGAATATGCTACTGAAATAAATATAAATATATTATATTTATAATAAATATATATATATATATATATTAATATATTAAATATATGGTAGACTTGGATGAGAAGTGGTG
>MU204209.1:159556-179463 GCA_017309775.1 Paedocypris sp. Pulau Singkep
CTCGCTCTCTCTCTCTCTCTCTGTCTCTCTCTCTCTCTCTCTCTCTCTCTCTCTCTCTCTCTCTCTCTCTCTCTCTCTCTCTCTCTCTCTCTCTCTCTCTCTCTCTCTCTCTCTCTCTCTCTCTCTCTCTCTCTCTCTCTCTCTCTCTCTCTCTCTCTCTCTCTCTCTCTCTCTCTCTCTCTCTCTCTCTCAGTCTCTCTGTCTTTTGGTACTGTTATTGTAGTGCATTAACACTACTGATCTTGTGTATAGCGCAGTACTGGGTGTCTGGTTGAGGTGTGTCTGGTGTCCTCAGGTTCCTGACTGGTGTCTGGATCAGTGGCATCCCTCTGAGAAGGCCATGTACCCGGACTACTTCAGCAAGAGAGAGCAGTGGAAGCGACTGCAGGCTCAGAGCTGGGAAAGAGAGGTGTGTGTGTGTGTGTGTGTGTGTGAGAGAGAGAGTGTGTGTGTGTGTGTGTGTTTCCTCCATAAATCTGTTCCACTTTTCGCACATTTGCATAAGGGGGCGTGTCTTTTGTCTCTCCAGGTGGGAATTTCATGAATATTCACGAGCGTTGCCCCTCCCACACACACACACACCAGTGCCGACACACAAACTGACTTCACCAGTCGTAAACTATTCTGATGTGTCTGTGAATGAGATCACATAAATATTAGTTTCCCGTCATGCAGTGTTTATAACCATATAACTTTAAATAAAAAAATTTAAATAACATTTTACAACAATTTAAAACAATAATATATCTATTTTTTTTTTTGCTTTGATGAGAAATAATTTTTTAGACAGTCTGACTTGAGCACATACAGTAAATAGCTAAATATGACATCAAACCGACATAAATTGTTAAATGATTCAAATGTTCTCTTCAAGATTTATCATTTTTTTATATTTATGGTTTTTGACGCTTTGATCTGCTTGTGTCTCGGTCCTTTCACTGTCCGAAACGCAGCTTATGAACGATTGTTTCACTGGTATCTTAAAACTATATATATATATATATTATTTTCAAATGTAAAATTTAAAATGAATGAATGAAAACCAGCGATGACTGTTGATTTTAGTTTTACATTTGGAAAAAAAATATACGTTGGTTTTAAAATACCAGTACAGATCTCAGTGCTGAGCCTACGAATAAACAAGACGTCTCTGAAAATAAGACCTAGTGCTTCAGGGTTGTTTGCACTTTATTTCGACTAAACGAGTATATGCAACAATGCCGAGAAGTAACGAAATTAAACACACTGTGGTGTCATTTCCCGCTCTTTTGTTTCCAGGTCCAGCAGTTGGAGGCTGAGACTCCACCCGAGGGCCCGAAGACGGAAGCCCTTCCCCCCGCCCGCGCGGAGGCCGACCTCCCGCCCCTGTGGTGGCAGTTTGTCACGCGTCCCAGAGAACGTCCCGTGTGATTCGCCCCCCACACACCCCAGGCTTATAATAAAGAGTCGCCTCAGTCAAGCCCAGCTGTGCTTCCTTCTGTCAACCCCAATCTCAGCCAATCACGTCTCATTCCGCGCTCATGTGGGCGTGGCCTCTACAGCTCGCGATAGCGTCACATCAGTTATATCGTCTCTGCGACTCAAACTCACAGTTTTGACTACTTGTTATTATTTACAGCTATTAAATAAAGCTACATATTCCGTTGCAGAATGTTCATATTTCCAACTTTTAAAATTGTGAGTGCTTAATTATATCTTTTTATGGACTAAAGGTTATTTAGAGAAGAAGAAGAAGAAGAAAGCCTTTATTGGTCCCAACAAAGAGAAATGTATATTTGTTTAGGTTTGTTAGGTCTGGGATAAAATTCCATTAAAAAATCTATTTTTTCTATTAAAAATCTAATTTTTATGGATTTATTCGTATAGTTGTAGTGTGCGTTATGAATTACTTACTTTTTTTTAATACTTTGGTTTATATAATTTCTACTCTGGTTTGTTTTTTTAATCTTAATTATCCGAGATTGGTGCTAAAGTCACTAGTTGGCGTCGCCTTTGGAAAGATTTAATACCGAGACAAAAAAAAAAGCTCAATATTGTTTTTTTTTAATACAAAAAGAAATATACACACTTTCTCTCAGTTGCCATTTTTTTCCAACAACACAGGTATGTATGTAAATGATTCTGGATACTGGTAAATTTACCCGGTGGGATTTATAAAGTTTCTCTGTCTGTAGCTTTTACTGTTTTTACTACTGTTTTTTGTGCGCTTTGAGACAGTTAAAACTGTGAAAAGTGCCTTACAAATACTCATCATTATTATTATTACTATGTTTTTGACAGACGCTTCTCGTGTTTCTCAGTTTGTAAGTCGACACGTGCGGAAAACCCGCAATAATGCAGAGAAACAGCGATGAGATTGAACTTTTCCACTACTAAACCTCTAGACTTAGTGTAGAAACAGCATTTTAACATTTCTGCCTATTTAATTGCATTTACGCATTTAGTTTCTATAATCAGCTTGAAGAAGCGTGCGTGCGCATGCGCGAGAGAGGCGGGTCCACTCGACGTAACGAGGCATTTGTCCCACCCACATCCACGAGGTAAAAAACAACAAGTAAAAACAACAAGTAAAACCAACGTAAAACAACACGAAAGAAAAAGAAGAAGTGGAAGTTTTCCAGGCAGAAGCGCGTGTGGATCCATGACAGAAGTTTGCTGAGTTTAAAACTGTAAAGATGCGCGTTATTAAAGAGGAAAGAGAAGACGCGGGAGAATATGAAGCTTCCGGTGTCGCTGAGGAGAAACCAGGTCGCTGTTTTAAAATGCTGTTTGTCGTTATTTATTGTGCAAACCTAGTTTTTAAAATGCACATATATTTATATATATATATATTTGCGTTTTTTCCAGCAGGATTGTAAAATCTGTCTGTAAATCTGATTGTAAAAAAAAAAATCTGTCAGTCCAAAGAAGCATCTCGTGTGTTTCATTAATAATTGTGTGTAGAGTTTTACTTTCTGTGTGTTTCCTACTGTTCTATATTTTCCACAATTAATGAGAATTAATTAATGAGATGATTAATAATGTGTATTTTCTTTGATTATTGAATATTGCATGGGTGTAATGTTGTGTTGCCTCAGTGTCTCTATGGTTTTTTTTTTATTTTAACATTTTACAAAATGTAAATAATTTAGCCATTAATGTAGCCATTGGTGCTAAGATGAATAGAAAATAAATCGTCTGTTTGAATAAGTGACACGTATTCGTTTGTTCTTCAGACGTGAAGCGGGTGAAGGAGGAAGGAGAAGAACCAGGTGAGGTGAAGAAGGAACAGCAGGAGCTTCTCAACAGTCGCGTGAAGACGCACAAGAGTTCCTCACAGCAGACGGCAGAAGATCCACCAGCGTCTGCTTTCCTTCACACCAGCGAGAAACCTTTCACCCGCCGTGAAGAAAGTCTCTCACACGCGCCTCCGTCTGAAGAACGACTTCACAAACCTCTAGAACGTCACACCAGGAGGAAACACCAGTGTCTTCAGTGTGACAAAACGTTCACGTGTCAAACCAAACTGAATGATCACGTGAGGAGTCACACGGGTGAGAAACCCTTCTCCTGCTCTCAGTGTGACAAGAGCTATTCACAAAGAGGAAAACTGAAAAGTCACATGGTGATTCACACGGGTGAGAAACCGTTCTCCTGCTCTCAGTGTGAGACGAGCTTCTCACATAAAACACTTCTGAGTGTTCACATGAGGACTCACACCGGTGAGAAATCGTTCTCCTGCTCTCAGTGTGGCAAGAGTTTTTCACAAAGAGGAGGTCTGATCACGCACATGAGGATTCACACGGGTGAGAAACCCTTCTCCTGCTCTCAGTGCGGGAAGAGCTTCTCAAGTAAAGAACTTCTGAAGCGTCACGTGAAGATTCACACGGGCGAGAAACGTTTGATCTGTCCTCATTGTGAGAAGAGCTATTCACAGAGAGCAAATCTCAACATGCACATGAGGATTCACACGGGCGAGAAGCTGTGTGTCTGTTCCCAGTGCGGGAAGAGCTTCTCACGGAGGGATCATTTAGATTCTCACATGAGGAGTCACACCGGTGAGAAGCGTTTCTACTGCTCTCAGTGTGAGGAGAGCTTCTCACGTCCTTCATGTCTGGACGATCACATGAGGACTCACACCGGCGAGAAACCCTTCTCCTGCTCTCGGTGCGGCAAGAGTTTTTCACAAAAAGCCAATCTGAACCGGCACATGAGGAGTCACACCGGCGAGAAACCCTTCTCCTGCTCTCAGTGTGGCAAGAGTTTTCCTCTGAGGCAAACCCTGAAGAGTCACATGGTGATTCACACGGGTGAGAAACCGCTCTCCTGCTCTCAGTGTGAGAAGAGCTTCTCTCACAGGAGAACCCTGAGCCGTCACATCAGACGGTGGCACAGTGACAAAGCTAAACATACACAGAAATCAAAAACATAACAAAAACAAACAAACAGCGTAAAGAAAGGCAGATATTTCCGATACTGTATATAAATTAAAATATATAGATGTACAATGTACATATAAATATAATTATTATGAAGTATATTAAAGTATTACGTAAAGAAGCTAACAAACATGGCAAAATATTAATAAACAGCATACAAAATATATAAAACACTAATAAAAACAAGTTAATAAAACGCGAACATCAAACGTCCATTAAACTAACCTTGTGCCTCGCAACCAGGTACTAAGCACAAGTTATTAAGAAAACGAAATAAATTAAAAAAAAAACGTCTTTTTATCGGAGGGATAACTGAAAGGCATGAAATTACAAAATCAAATATAAGAAACAATCTTTGAATATTTAATTCAAACACGGAAGAAACCTCTATACCAAACTAATATATTTATTATTAAACTCAAATGAAATAACTTAAGGTTATTTCCACAGGTTATGTGAGATGTTTCTATGAATGGTTTATTGTCCATTTTCTATATTTTCCTCTGATATATATATTTGTATTCTGAAATGTACCTCTACATCACTAATCCACTAGTTTGTGTGTGTGGGAATGGAGTGTGAGTTGTACTAACTGAGTTTATTTTAGTCAAGTGTGCGTGACCAGAGAAATATCACAGGCGGTGTATGACTTCATTTAATTAAGTCATATCACTTAATTCATTTAATTTGAATTTATTTACTTATGAACATAGAATTGTGGGGGAAATTCAGTGCAGTATTCAACCTGTAATGTTTCTATAAAAGGTCTATAATCCAAAGTTCAGTATATTCTCAAAGTACTCTGTATTTTCTATATTTTACTCTGATTTTTTTCTTTATTATTTTACTCTGTATTCTGAAGTGTATTACTGATGTCATTCTAACCAGTGATTTTTGACTTGTGTGTTTAACTGTAGTTTTTCAATGACTTTTGGGCTAAAAACAATCTGGCAACACTGATTCAGACTCTAAAGCTTTATCACTTCGTCTCCAGCAAAGTTTTTTTCCACCGTGTTCTTTGAAGTTCATACGTTTTAATAAATTTATAAAATAATATAAAAAGTTTTAAATGAGATTTGTTTTTTTTTAAGCGCTGGTGTAACAAATGGACAAAAATAACACGCGATCGTCGTTCAGTAATTTGTGTGTGTGTTCGTCAATTCTCCAACCGAAAAGATAAATAAACTGATTTTTATTTGTGCTCATTTTTCATTTTCCTTTCTTTCCCAATTACTGTTACGTAACGTGGTTTTATTCTTGTTATTGCTAATATTTTATCGTTTATTTAAAAAAAGTGTGAAATTACAGTCGGCTTAGAATAGATTATGGCATTTAAATATACAATGTCTTTACAGTGTCTATTTACAAAATGTACACCTTGTGAAACTGCCTCCAGCATAAATTAAATTTGTAAAATGTGACATGCTATTTACGTAAAAAAAAAAAAAAGTTTGGTAACGTATTACACCAATTATAATTAAAGTTTGTCAGAGCTTGCTTTTTAAGTAGAACATACTTGATAATATAATGTAAAATATCTTGAAATATTCAGCCTGAGATTATTAACTTAACAATTATTAGTGGATTGTGCTTTTTAATATGAGAAAATAAAACCCAATTTTCTGATTATTGATTGTTTGAACATTAAAGACTGTATAGGCAGAAGAACAACATTTCTAAATATTTCCTCACAAGTGATTCCGCTCATTAGATAAACCTCTCTATTAAGACCTTTAACAGTCAGAAAAAGCAACAGCTTCACAATTTAAACAGTGTAATTCACGCAACCTCAATCTGAGATGATTATTTACACTATTTAAACATATTGTCATATTTTAAGATAAATCGCTTCAATGTATCCTTGTTATGACGTAACAGTTCATGTAAAAATGTCTATGCTTTTTTTTAAAGTTTAAAAAGAGTTAAAGAACTTTGAGCAACACATGCAAGCTTCTCATTGGCTCATCTGATGATTTGGAGCTGCTGATTCTCTTTCCTCTTAATGAAGAACTTTCCTCTTAACGTTCACTCTTCATCTGCTGTTCATCAAAACGGCATTTGATCACGTCACGTGTTGAGATTCAAATGAACGTGACTCAATGGACATTGTCTTAAAATAAAGGTGAATTCTCGTATTCTCGATTTTTTTTAGCCAAAATGGTTTCATAAATTGACCCCAAAAATTGCACTGGTTTGCTTAAAAATGAGGTGAAATTTACATTTTAACTTGTTTTTACCAAAATGTTCTCAATATTTTGTGAGAAACACCGGACAACATTTTTTATTTCAAGGACACATGCACATCCTTGTTAGCAATCACTCATGAAAATGAAAATACATGAATTTAAATGAAAATTCCAAGCCTCACGATTCATTTTTTACAGTCTACCACTGTAATTCCGGTTGTTACAGCAGATTTAACGTGTTGGTAGAACAGTTAATAGTCACCGTTAATAGAACTTTCTTTACCTAAACACTACTTTCAGAAACACACTGATCCACATGAAGAGACTTTTAACTCAGACACACAGATCATAAATGGTAGATGGTTCTTTTACATCAAACATTCGTACAGATTTGATTTACACACACACACACGCCATTTAAATCGATGACAAAACGGACATACAAATGAACCGAAACGAAATATAAGTAACGCGGCTAGTATCTTTTTCATCGGTTTTGACACCTCTGCAATTTTTATTTTATTTTATTGTCAGAGTAAATAATTTTACAAAACATTTACAACTTTCAAAAAAAAACACAACTATACCATTGCAACGAAATACACAAAGTGCGAATTATATAAAGAACATTCCAAACCAAATCAAAAAGAAAAATAATGCGTGTTGTGACTAAAGCGTCAGCGCGATGTTCTCGCGGTATTTGTTTCGTCCAATGCGCAACAAGAGCGGATGCGCAACGAAATCTCGCGATGTTTGGTGTTTGGAGACTTCTCGCCGCCGTTAGGTCACGTTAGCAAGCAAATAGAGCCAAACGAGTCGCGAATTCGCCTCAGTCGTGTCAATATCAGCCGACAATAACTAGAAGGACAATTAGTAAATGAGTAGGAAGTGTCGCCACTTGACAATGTCCCGAATGAAAGGGTCAAGCGGCTCGTTGTTTCCGGTTGCGGTGAATTTCTCTTCCGTGAGGTGAGTGTGTGCGACACGATCATAATTCATTCTCTCTATCACAATTCACTTAATTTAAGCGTATTTTTAGTGTCGAGTTTATCATACATTTAGTTAATTTTTATCAAGCACTGGTCAAGTCGTTTAATTAATAGACGCGGATGAAGCGAAATCACAGCAGGATTTTACCGCCTGATAATCAGATGAATATACATCTATATCTTCAATATACACAAGAACTCAACATGATGTATATTATTATATATATATATTAGAACTCTATAAAATATCCATAACAGAACTCAATCCTATTATCTATATTCGAACTCTATGCTAATATTTATAATACCACTCATACCATATACTATTATCTATAATATAGCTCTATTATCTATAAGATAACTCAATTCTATAGTAGAACACTATGCTATTATATGTTAGAACCCTATATTATTATGTATAATAATTATCTATAATAATAATATTATATAATATTAATATTATATATAATATAAATATATATAATATTATCTATAATAATAATAATATATACAGTATATTGGAACTCAATGTTATAATCTACTGAAACTCAATTATATTGTCTATATACTTTACTCAATAATGATATACTGATATAATAAGAGTGAGAAGTGAAAAGAACTCTATTATTGTTATCTATAAGTCAACACAATTATATGATCTATTATAGAACTCTGTACTATTATCTATTAAAACATATGTAAATATATAATAAACTACGTTAGTTTCGTTACAACTGTCAATGACGGCACAGACGTTGCTAATCAAACACAAAAAGCAGTGTAACTCTTTCTTTGTCTGTCTACCGCTGTCTCTCTCTTTTTCTCTGTCTCTCTCTCTCTCTCTCTCTCTCTCTCTCTCTATTTCTGTCTCTATATCTCTCTATCTCTGATAATTATGTTATTACAGTCTACTATAATTAAAAGCCCCTCCCCCCCAATACTGTGATAAAATACCGATACCGTCTGTGCAGTAGAAAATACCGTGATCAAGAGTTTTAAGTCCTGTTGCCCACCCCTCTTCACTTGGCCCGTTCCCGTGAGCAGTGAGTGAGCGGTGCTTTCTGCTTGTTTCCGGCGTAGACGGAGCATGATCCCGGCTTCCGAGGGGCGGAGCCATGCGTGGGGCGGAGTGTAGGATGAGCGTCCCGGCGCTGCTCAACGGCCTGCTGCTGGCGGTGCTGGCGGCGCTGCTGTGGAGGTACTGCCGCCTGGCGGAGCACTCGTCCCGGCTGGAGGAGGAGCTACTGCTGACACGCCCCTCCCGGGAGATCTCGGCCGAGCCCGTGGACTACCACGCCGCCCTGCGGGAGCTCCGGGGTCACGGCACCAGGATGGCCTGCACGGGCAAGATGCACACGGACCGCGTCTGCCGCTTCGACTACCTGTGCTACAGCGGCGAGGCGGAGGAGTTCGTCTTCTTCCACGGCAACGCCTCCTTCATGCTGCCCAACCTGGGGCCGCGCCGCTTCCAGCCCGCCCTGCTGGACCTGTCCTCGGTGGACGACCACAACACCCAGTACTTCAACTTCCTGGAGCTGCCGGCGGCGGCGCTGGAGTTCCTGCCCAAGCCGGTGTTTGTGCCCGACGCGTCGCTGATCCTCAACCGCTTCAACCCGGACAACCTCATGCACGTCTTCCACGACGACCTCCTGCCCATCTACTACACGCTGCAGCACTACTCGCAGCTGGGCGGCCAGGCCCGGCTGGTGTTCATGGAGGGCTGGAGCGAGGGCGCGCACTTCCACCTCTACCGCCTGCTGACCGCCAAGCAGCCGCTCCTCAAGGAGCAGCTGAGGAGCTTCGGCAAGCTCCTGTGCTTCACCCAGGCCTACGTGGGACTCTCCAAGAGCACCACCTGGTACCAGTACGGCTTCGTCCAGCCGCAGGGTCCCAAGGCCAACGTCTTGATATCGGGCGTGGAGATCCGCCGCTTCACGTCCTACCTGATGGAGAAGCTGAACGTCACCCGCCCACAGGAGGACGACTATGTCGTCCTGTTCAAGCGCTCCACCAACCGGCTGATCCTCAACGAGGCGGAGCTGGTCCAGGCCTTGTCGGCGGAGCTGCGGATGAAGACGGTGGTGGTGTCTCTGGAGGAGCAGTCCTTCCCCAGCGTGGTGAGGGCGGTCAGCGGGGCGTCGGTGCTGGTCAGCATGCACGGGGCGCAGATGATCACCTCCATGTTCCTGCCCCCGGGCGCGCTGGTGGTGGAGCTGTTCCCCTACGCCGTCAACCCGGAGCAGTACACGCCCTACAAGACCCTGGCGCTGCTGCCGGGCATGGACCTGCACTACGTCTCCTGGAGGAACACCTTGGCGGGGAACAGCCGGGCGCACCCCGAGCGGCCCTGGGACCAGGGTGGCATCCGGCACCTGGAGGAGCGGGAGCAGCGGCGCATCCTGGCCAGCGAGGAGGTCCCGCGCCACCTGTGCTGCCGCAACCCCGAGTGGCTCTTCCGCATCTACCAGGACACCACCGTCGACGTCCCCTCCCTCCTCGCCAGCCTCCGAGACGCCCTGAAGGCCAAGCCCGGCCCGAGACGAGGGGGCGCCGTCCACCCCGGCCGCGTGCGGGACGCCGCCTGCCAGACGTCGGTGCGGGGCAGCGAGGAGGCGGAGCTTGCGGTGAGCTGGCAGAAGCCGTGGAACCTGCTGTACCTGCGCGTGACGGAGGTCACCTACGAGGTGTGGATCCAGGAGCAGGGCGAGAACACCTACATGCCCTACATCCTGCCCCACAGGAACTACACCTTCAGCGAGAACATCAAGCCCTTCACCACCTACCTGGTGTGGGTGCGCTGCATCTTCAACAAGAGCCTGCTCGGGCCCTTCGCCGACGTCCTGGTCTGCAAGACGTGATTGGCCCGTGTCGTCGCCGTGTGGTGGATATTCGTGGTCGTCCGCTCTGTCTTTTCGTTTGGAAACGCGTTGGATCGTTGGGTTGAGATACACACTTGTTTTCTGAGAACGTGACGCCCAAAAATACAGAAACGTTGACGGTGATTGGGGAATTGCGCACACGTATCGTAGTTTTTAGGACCGAATTGTAGTTTTTTGGACCGTAAAGTGCACTGGGTTACAAAACTTGGTTTTTTTTTTTACGTTCTTAAGTGCCCCATATTCTGATTGGCCGATGTTGTCGCCGGGTTTTCGGCTTTGCTTGCGTGTGTTTGTAGGTTTGTTCTGTTTTAAATCGAAAAGGTTGCCGAAGACGGAGTCACGCGAGTCTGTTAATGGAGTTTTTTTGTGGTTTGATAAATTAAGATAAAAAAGATGAAACACTGAAGTGTATTTGGGGTAAACACCTGGTGCCAGTTTATAAAGATGAAGCTGCATTTTATTGTCTGTGTTTTTTCATTTTAACTCACTGCACTGAAATGAAACATGTTGTTCGTGTATTTATTATTATAATTTATGACGCCGTGAACCTTTTGTTACTTTTGCCAAACGCGTTTCCAGCATTTAAAACATGATGGTGGAATCTTCAAACAAAATGTGAATGAAATGATCTGAATTATGAGTCGTTTTTTGTTTTGTGATGAAAGAAATAAAGAGTAAACCTCTGTGTTCGTCGTTTGTCTTTGTCTGTAATTAAAAATTAAAATTTGCAGTGCCTGAAAAACAAACCACTACTTTATTTTTTACAGAGAAGTGAGAAAATGCAAAGCTAGATTGAGTTTTACTGAACTGAATTTGTTCTTTATGTTCTGCAAGTGTTAATGATTGTATTATTAAATTGTACATATTTTTCCAATTACGTTACTTTACACTTTTTCAAATACGTAACCGTTTTTTTTTTGGTGTTGTTTTGACTAAATCTGCTACAATTTTTGTAGATAATATACGGTATTAAGATAATTTATACAGGTCTGTCATAATAAATATACAAATAATTTGCATAAATAGCTGCACAATAGTGTCAATTTGCTGATGTATACATTTTAAACTAAATAAGACTACTAACTAGTAGTTAACTAGATGTTAACTACAGCAGTAAACCTGGTGTGCTCTCATGAATTAACCAATAATTACACAAACCGTACAAATAGGACTTTAAGATTTGAGTCTTAAAAATAATAAATTAAAAAATATATAATTACAATATTAATCGTCTTAATATTTTATAATATAAAATATAATATACAATTATTATTTTTTGATTAAGAAATGTAAATACTACTCTACTCCTACTCTACACTCTACTCTACTCCTCTACTCTACTCTACACTACTCTACTTTACACTCTACTCCTACTCTTACTCTACACTACTCTATTTTACTCTACTCTTACTCTACTTTACTCTACTCTACTCCTACTCTACACTACACTACTCTACTCCTACTCTACACTACTCTACTTTACACTCTACTCCTACTCTACTCTTACTCTACACTACTCTATTCTACTTTACTCTTACTCTACTCTACTCTACTCTTACCAAACATTACAGCTCCATATTACCAGATCTCACGGCTTGGGTGACGTTATATTCTTCTTCTTCTTCTTCTTCTTCTTATAATTATTATTATTCTAGTTGACAGCAGACATCCGTTGTCGTTATTGACCACTTGAGATTTCTTCTGAAACGGCGTTTATTGGTGCGTTGATTGCGAGATTCTTGCTGCTGCGCTTGCTCCGCACGTGTAGAGGCGGGAGAGTCATGGATCTCGGGCTCTTCTCAGCTTCTCCTCACGTATGTGCCGCAGCAGCGTCTGGGCTCGTCTCCTCACATTCCACACCAGGGGCCGGAGACCCGCCCTCTTCCCTCGGCTCTCCCAGAATTCCCGGTCGGCCGACAGAGACGTCAGCAGCATCTTCTCCAGACAGCCCGACTGCAGCACGGACACGGCCTGGTGAGGAAACCTGCCGGACACACACACACACACACGTGGACACGGCAAGTCCGTTTTTTATAAAAACAAAAATGATGATATGGGCAAAAGTACAAAAAAAAAAATGTTTTTAGATACATTATTACTTAATTTTAATTTCGTTTTTATTTGTTCTTTTTTTTTTTTTTAGAGACAACGACTTTTCGTCATTTTGTTCGCATGTATATTTCATGATTGGAGTTTTTGAATTATTGGTATTATTGGAGTTTTTAAAACAAACGGAACATTGTATCATTTCTTTTTATCATTAATACCAGTAATAATAAAAATAACAATGCATTTGTAAAACACCTTTCGCATTTGTTAGACACAAACGTCTACTATTATTCTAAAGTCGTCCGCCAACACAATCATTTAGCAAAATTGTGCAATAATAACACTTAAATCACAGTTTATTGTGTACCAACATTAAAACAGCTGTGATTGACACTCGCTGAACTCCTCCCACACTTCCCTGGTCAAGCAGCTGCCAATCACATTCTCTTTTTCAAGGGCTGCCGCAAAAAAAAAAAAACCGAAAGAGAAAATCGGAGGCGGAAAAAAATGAAGCGGAAACATGAAATGCAAGCGAAAAATCAATCGATTCTCAGACATTTACGTCTGTTATTTTTGTCGCTAATCAGATTCCACAGGAAGGCGGGGTCTACTCACTCGTCGACGCCCTCCACCAGCCTGAAGTTCAGATTGTCGTGGCTCTGATGAGGACGACCCGCATTGTCGATAAACACTAACCGGGACGCGTCTGTCTCCCGAACCTATAGATACAACAAACAAGCTAAATTAGTAGTGTAATTATATTTAATAATTATAATAAATAATAATTATATAAATAATTATGTATATTTTTTCCGTAAATTAACCAATATTCACACGTACAAATCAACCCTATTTCAGTACAAAATTTTGTGGCACCATTGTGCGACAATAAAGACATGATCTTATCTCGTATCTATCTCAAACATGACTCCAACAATGTTTAAATTGTGACTCGATTAAACGATGAATTATTAATCCGACGACTTGAACTCAGTCGGCACACGATAAAACTTTAAATAGCTACAAATATTTTATCTCCCATAAAAAAAAGCACAAATATATGTATGTTATATGTAATAAAAATATTATATATTACATATAAAAAAACAGTATATATTACAGTATATTATATAATAATAATATGATAACTACTAATGATATAGATACATTATAATGATAGAGATATTAACGTGCTGCAAAAAAATCAATGAAAAAAAGAAGAAGTGTGGACTGTGACGGCCGTTACCAGGATGTGCACCAGATGCAAGTCCTTCGGGTTTCCGCATTTGTCGCGAAGCTGGTTTTCGACGCACATTTCCGATGGATCCGGTGTGAAACCACAGCAGTGTCGGTCCAGTCTGTCGTGAACCTAGACCACCGGAGACGTGCTGCGTTAGGGGTCAACGAGTGGAGTGAGGTCACCTAGAATGACCTTGGCCATTGACCTTTGATGGCAGGAACTTTGTGGTTGTGATTAATGTGTGGACACTGCTGTTGTTCGAGTTGCTCAAAGGTTAATGAAGTTCAAGTTCATGTTTATTTATATAGCGCTTTACTCGAGACCAACGCAAAGACGTTATGGAAGCGGACCACGGACAATTTCCGTTGAATTCAAACCCAAAAAGTGTATTCAAAAAGCCGAAAGTTTGAAAGTTTTTTCATCGCGGCTTGCAAACGCTCCACAGGCTTCGTGGAATGTTCTAGTCGTAGTGTGTCTGTCGCATTTCGCTCTGTCTCCTTCCCCCGCGCCTTTTACGTTAATCTATGTTAAATATTACCGCATTTACACAAATCAAAGCGCAGTATAAGACGATGTATTTCTGTTTATTTGTGATTTGTGATTTGGAAAAATATAATTGCGTGCATTTTTTAAATATGCGCATATAAGCGACTCGGAGGGTTAAAAAACCAAGAAAATACAAAAATTATACTAAATTATTTAAACGAGTATAAATAATAAAGTATTTATTTAGTGTTGAGTTTCTATAAATTTACATATTATACCTCAATATGCAAAATTACAAGTTTTAGTCATTTAATTGTGATTAATCGTGATTTTTTTGGTCATGGAAGTGTGATTAATTCGTTTTTAAAAATGTATCGTTTGACAGCCCTTATATATGTGTGTGTGTGTGTGTGTGTGTGTCAATAAATATATGTTTTTATACTGTGTAATGTAATAAAGGTGATTCAGAAAGCTATTTCGGGTTTTACTGGTATGATATATTCAAACATGACATGTAAATATTTCAAGTCAGGAACAATCACAAATGAACGGAAACACGTCGTCTTTATGCAGCGGTGCGTGTGCGTCTATATAATGTTAAACAATGGTGTGTAGGCAGACGTGCTACAGTAGAAGCTTTTATTAGCTCAATAACAGAAATATAGACACATTAGACACGCCCCCGACACTTAACAGAGACTAAATAACACTGGAAGAAGTAAGATTAAAATAAACACAGTACAATAATTTATATTACAACAAACAGAGACTACAAACTACGACCAGGTAGCTTAGCTTAGCGCTAACAAACGAAAATGTGTCATCACAGAAGGAGTCGAAACAGTCGAAAATGAAGAACATGTGCAAGAAGTGAAAAAATCCAAGGAACAGACACAATCAAAACGCTGGGTCTGCTAATAATTCTCCGCATTTCCCTTTTTTTTTTATTTTGTGCTTGAAAAATTATCTAAATGCGGTAAGTTGCTTTCCAGGCACAGCAATTAGAAAAGTATTTTAGACACAAAATCTGTAAAGTAACTAGTACCGGGTCATTGGCGACTTTTTAAAAGCAACTTACCCAACACCGCCTATAACATTTGCCCCCTTTGACACGCCCCTATTCAACTTACCTGCAACAGGAAGTCAAACAAGGCCAGACGTCCCCACTCAGAGTGATGGACGCCCACACAGCCGGTGGAGTTGAGCGCCGCCTGCAGGCCACACCTCCTCCGCAGCATCTTCTGGTAGGTGGACCAGGTGAGCGTGAAGGAGTTCTGATCCACGTTGGCGTCCGGCGAGTGGCGGATGGCGGGGTCCCACCACACCAGGGGCCGTGGAGATCCGTCGGTGAAGCTGTAGGGTAAGACGTCGCCGTGGAGCCTCCGCATCACTGCAGGCAAGCTCCGGTTCAGACCCAGCACTCTGTCCAGGTGAAAGGCAAACACCTCCATCCAGTCGCTGGTGCGCTTGACCAGAGCACAGGTACCAGCCGGACAGGGCGTGGCACGGTGGTCCCTCGCAGGGTCAGAGCGGTTGGGAGCATCACCCAGCTCCACCTGAAGGACTTGCCCGTGGCCTGGGAGTCTGGCTTTGCTCAGGACGGCTCCCCGGGACAGAAGCTTCATCTTGGTGGCGTCGTCCTGGCTGAACCAGGGCAGAGCGACGGCTGTGGTCAGGTTCCGGTCTTCGTGAGAAAACTGACACCAGTCGGTGGAGAACTTCAGGGCACATGACAAACACTCGTCCGTGGGTCTCGTTCCAGAGCGTGTCCTCTTGTAGGCTCTTGCTTGCCGTTCCTGCTCTTCTTCTTCAGCCGGGCCGGGGTTTATGACCCGTTGAGGACTGTCGACTGGCCCCATCTTTAGCTGGGAACCATTTGGAGAACATTTGTGCCGACATGCCTTGTGGTTGGGTTGGAAGAGGATCTTGCTGTGAGTCTTCACCGAATCCCGGTCTAGTCCAGGGTGAAGACCCTTGCGCTTCTGCCCATTGGCCCGCCGTCTTTTAGCTCCGACAGACGACGTCTGAAGTGCATTGTGGTTGGTTTTCTGCACGTGTTCTTCATCGGTATCTGTTTTTACTATGGATGAGCGTTCTCCGGCGTTCTTTAGTGAGGAAGGACCAGGCTGAGGATTTATCGTTGAGCGATGCCTGGCTGAATTCTTGACTTCAGAGATGTTCCACCTTCTGCTTCGTCCGTCTGAAGACCCAGAGAAGGGGATTTTTGGGGACCAGCTCTCCTCCGGCGCTCGGAGTTTGTTATTGCGTGGGCCTTTGAGTTTTCCTCGGCTTCGCTCTGACAGGAAGAGGGGAAGAGCGTAGACGATCACCGAGACGGTGAAAAGACACACCGAGACTACGAGAAACTGGTGTTTTAATCTGATCTTCCAAACTCGGAGAACCTGCCGAACAGAGAACCGATGTGAGGTGACCAAACTTTTCACGGTCGTCATTGTAATCATTTTACGATATCTTCTAGTGTCCAGACGGTATTGGTATTTTATCACGGTATTTTTTTTTTGGGGGGGGGGGGGTAGTTGATCTTAATTACGTAATTTGTACACAAAATCAGTAGAAATTAGATGCAGGGGGAAACCTGGATAAGCATCTGACATTTTTAATATAGTATGTAGCCCTGGCATTTATTCGAAGAATGAGAGAGAGAGAGAGAGAGAGAGAGAGAGAGAGAGAGAGAGACATAAAGAGAGAGTTTACGTTGTCACGCTTTCTTTCTTTCTTTCTTTCTTTCTTTCGTGTCTGAATCCGATCGTCACGTGAAACAAACGTTTACAAACGACTTTGATAAAAAAATAAATACAATATCAGCAGAAACAGCGTTGCGTCTTTGCGGTTCTCTTTCTTAGCAGAGCCGCTCTTAAAGACACAGTACACAGAATGTCTCCGTGTCGTCACGAAACTAACGTGTTATACTGTATTAAAGTGTTTATACACATGTAAAAAACTTGAATTCATGTGTGTGTGACGGTATCCACGGCAATGCAAAATCCATACAGTTTTTGGGTTCATCCATACACGTTCATATGGGTTTCTCTTTATGTGAAGACGACTGTCCGAGATGAGAGGAATTGCCTCTGTAGATTCTGCAAGATCTGCAAAATCTGCAAATGTCTTCTGCTCCGAGTCAAAGAATGTGGCCTGAAGGAAAGTTGGAATGGGAAACATGCCGCGGCCTGAGTTTAGACGACACTTGAGGCCGCGTTTAATTGCCGCTTTAACGTTTTACGGTTTTCTTTAACATACTGTCGGGGTTTTAAAAGAGGGTTGAGTGGCAGGGCGAGAAGGCCTTTCATTTTACAAAAACGACCAAAAAAAGAACACAACAATAAACAAATACATAGAAATGAAGAGAAGAAAAAAGAAAATATTAAATACTTTAAAAATAACAACAACAAAAATTATGAATACAATAAACCGAAAAAATATTTAAGAAATAAAATAGTAATAAAAACAAACAAATGAAAACAATACAATAAACAAAGATTTAGAAAAAGTACATGGAAAAATAAACAAACAAAAAAACAATAACACAAAGTAACGAGCAAGGAAGAGTTATACTAAGTGTTTTTATGAATTATATTATCATTGTCAAAGTATTAAAAAGGGAACCAAAGTCAATGGAAAAAGGGAAGTCACTGGTTTTAAAAAGGTAAACACATGCTGGTGTTTTACAAAAATAAAAAAAAATGTAATTACTCATTCAACCTGTATAAAAAATTGTAGAGAAAAATCTCGACTTCTGAAAACAAAAATCACAATTTGCAAAGTGTGCAATGAGATACATTAATGACATTAATTTATCGAGGACATTAATTAATTTATAATAAATGGGTCGACAAAACCAAACACGCTGTAAAATTCTAATTGAAATACCTATATTTTATACTGTAAAGAATGATTATTACCATTTTCTGGGAAGTGAAAAATTCAGCCAGAAAGTTGACGTATGATGTAGTAGGTGCGTATTAACACTTGATGTGACTTGATGCGACTTAATGACAATGTGCTACTATTTCTATTTTTCACATTAGAGCGAAGGAAGTGACATGCAAAGCCATTTGAAACTGTCTCTCGTGTAAAAATAAACACGAAAAAAATGACAACTTACCATTATAAACCACCAAATCTTCCTCTACATCGTTCTTCTGTCAAGCAACACAACTGAGGCTTTGCACCTCGTGCACACGTCTTGTGGATCAACTTTCAGTTTTCATTGAAAGAAAACGAGTCAGTTTGAGAAGGTTCTGAGCAGCTCGTCTGGAGGCATTGTGAACTTGTGAAGAGAAACGCAGAGTGGAGGTTTGAGAAAGAATGCGGTGTGTAACATGAGTAGAGAGTGAGAGAAGGGGCGAGCGAGGGAGAAAGAGAGTGTGTGTGTGTGTGTGTGTGTGTGTGTGTGTGCAGATAGAGAGAGAGAGGGGGCGAGTAAGAGAGAAAGTGCTTGAGAGGAGGGAGAGAGTGAGAGAAAGTGAGAGAGACAGAAAGAGAGTGAGAAAGAGAGCAAGAGAGAGAGAGAAAGTGAGAGAGTGAGAGAGACAGAGAAGAGAGAGCAAGAGAGAGAGAGAGAGAGAGCAAGAGAGAGAGAGAGAGAGAGAGACAGAGAGACAGATCGAGAGAGAGAGAAAGAGAGAGAGACAAAGAGAGAGAGACAGAGAGAGAGAGACACACAGAGTAGACAGAGAGAAAGAGAGAGACGGAGAGAGACAGAAAGAGAGAGAGAGAGAGAGAGAGAGAGAGAGAGAGAGAGAGAGAGAGAGAGGCAGTGAGAGACAGATCAAATAAATAACTGGTAAAAATGGTAGAAATGGACAGATTTATTGACGTGGTACTTACCTAGTACATACATTGAAAAAACATTAGAGTTGGTATTTTAAAATGAAAATGTATGTGTGTGTCTATAGATATATATAATAAAATACAAAATAATTTACAGTTTGGGATAATTACAGCATCTACTTTAATGTCTAATATGAAAAACCATAATCTTAAACTTAAAAATCATAAACGTGTAATCTAATATGTAAAAAAAAATTAGTTTTTAACTAATACAGTTCCTTCAAAGTCTTGTTACCTAAATGTTTTATTATCTTATATATAGTGTTTTTATTATAAATCATAATGTTTTTAAGTAATTCTTTTAACTTTTACATTTTAAACTTTTAAGATTCACTGTTAGTTTGTCAACCTGGGCTTTTTTTGTGGGAAGCTCTAGCTGTCATAACACCACATTACCACTAGATGGGGTCATATCTTATAAAATACACATTTTCCCATCATCCTTCCTTGTGCAAAATAATTTCCTCTTGGCAAGCTATAAACATGAAGCTTACGTGTATATATATGTATATCAAATATATATTAAAAATATACACATATATATACATATTTTTAGATCGTTAAATAAATAAAATGTAAAACGTAAAATGGTGTGTGTGTGTGTGTGTGTGTGTGTGTGTGTGTGTGTGCGTGTGTGTGTGTGCGTGTGTGTGTGTGTGTGTGTTTGCACATTTGAATTGAGCAGTTTTCACACCTGTGGCTGTTTCCTCAAATACTGGAGCTTCAGATCGAAACAACAGTAGCACTGAGAGAATCACACAGGAAGTGTCGAGATGTCAGATAAGAGGAGAATAACAAAAATAATG
>MU204210.1:5591-21481 GCA_017309775.1 Paedocypris sp. Pulau Singkep
GCCTGGAAAAATCCCCAGGTTAGCGCTTGTTCCTGATCAAAAAAATAAAGAAAACATTTATGTGTTTAAAACTACAAACAACATCAAATAGACTGACACAAGAATGTGGTGAAGAAAAACTTGCTCCTACCGGGTATGAAGCGGTTGAGGTGGTTATGGAAGGACTCCAGGGAAGTCGACCCCCGAACGCAGCGGTACACAGGAAGTGTGAGTCCTCCCTTCATCACACTTCCTGTCTGGGAGTAGAGCTGCACTCCAGGAGGGTCCTGGATGCAGGGAAGATGGCGCTTCTGGGTCTTCCAGATCACGCTCATCCTCTCCTGGTCCACCAAGGGAATACCCATGGTTTCTGTGGCGTTTTGAAAGGCCTCCAGCAACAGTTCAATTAGCCGCTCTGTCTCCTCTGCGCCACGTGTGCAGCGGCGGCAGTGCTGTGCCAACTGCTTCGAAGTCAGTTTGCTGGTCAGCTGCTCCTCTGTGAGGCCTTTGATGCCCTGTTGCTCCAGCTCCCTCATTTTCGCCTCTCTCAGCAGGGCCACATCACCCTCGTCCCAGACGAAAATGCAGGCCGAGAGCTTTGCCATGAACAGGCCATAGAGTGGGTGACTGTCTGTGTGCAGGCCCGAGGCGAAGCGCCGCATGAAGTGCCACACGTCGAGACGGACCAGCAAGTCACTCCAGCTGCTGAACATAGCAGCTGCTTTAGACAGGCCCACAGAAGAGCAGCAGTCCCTGTCCACGTACAGGACCTTGGGGGGAGCGACAGCAGCCTTCCGGTACCTCCTCACCAGGCCAGTGGTCATGGGAAGCAGTCCTTGAGGTGAGCACAGACATGAGGATCTGTCCATGCTCGTTTCCCACGTTGCTGACCCAAGCGGCGGACCTAGATGCAGCTCCAGCCAATTTTTTGGTCACCTATTATAAAAAATTAACGTTTAGTGAGCTTTGAACATGCTGGACATACACAAAGAGGTACGTCTCTTGATGTACCTGTTTGGTGGAGTCGATTTTCAAGATAAACCCAAAAATGGAAGTGACCCTGGCTTTCATTTCCTTGCACCGAAGTCGGACATCCTGTGCGTGTATATGGAGGAGCCACTGAGCAGTTGGTACAGGCGTCATGGTTGCAGGCGCCTCAACACTGTCATGTAGAGAGTGCTTCTGGCAGCCCATATCTCGCTGTGCTGTTCACACAGATTGTGATAGAGCATGGTGGTGCTGTTGCCGAGAGTGCTCTGCCTCATCATTCTCACCACACCCATGTCACACGCGTACCTACAGCAAAAACAGAAATAAACAAGTTAAGGCAAATTTTAGGTAAAGTGGCTGTATGCTTGTCTTGAGCCAGAACAAAGGTTGGCGCCTTTTCAAAGGTCAAGCTAAGTTCAAAGAATGTGTCAAGGGTGTTCACACATTCTAGGTAGCCACAGGAGGTCAATTGCTGTACTCTTGAAAGAGAAAGATAAGGGTTTAATTTTCACACTGTGTAATTACTTTTCGCAATTACAAAAGCAAATAATGAAAGCAAAAAGCTTATCTGAAAAATAAATAATGTTTTAAAGTGGTTTTATTTGCTGTGGCATTAAAGCAATAAACAATGTATTTGTCTATTTTTGGCTTTCCTGCAACATTTTTATTGACTCACCGGTAGGTGAGGATAGCTGGGAACATGGCGCGGAAAGCCGGGTTCAGCTGGTCCAGAATGTCGAGGGACCACGCGGCCTGCTTTTTACTGCATCTCCGACACTCCAGGTACTCCGTTGCCAGAAAGTACCAGCCTTTCAGGTCCAGCACCCGCCTCACCGTCTTGTAGAGCCCACAAGAGTTCAGTTTCTGCCCGGCCCGTCTGCAGACTGGTGAGCTACAAAACAGCTTGTATGACCACATGTATGACCACATTCGGTATGGCATCCACAGACACAGGGGCCAGGTGAAAAATGCGTCAGGTGATGCTGGAGGCTGACTACACTGCAGACGTGGCTCTGGAGGGTGCCACCAAAGTTTCAGATCATCCTTCAGCACGGCCTTTCCAGCGTGAGACCGGAAGAGAGCACGTCCAACCCACTACGCTGCTCTTTGGGGAGGGAATCCTTCCAGGTCTTAGGCAGAACAGCCTCCTGTGAACAAAAAATATTGTCACATGTGAATGCCTGCAGTTTATTTGATAAATAAATTGACACGTGGTCTTCTGAAAGGAACTCAGTCTATGATTGACGTGTCATTTGCATTGCTTCTACATGTGTAATCAACGTCTGGTGTGATTCCAATGGCCCATTTAATTAAATCAAAATAACAAAGCACAGGAGGACTGGCCGTCTGGCCTTCTTTTGTTTGGTAAGGCTCCTTGAAATGCCTTTTGACACAAGTTCACAAGTACAAAGACAAGTGTGCTTAACCCTAACCTTAAAATACACAAATTACTCCTGTGATTTACTTTACCTCTCGAACCGCAGACGCCTGGCTCTGAACAGCAGCTTGTTGTTGCAAGGGAGATTCGTGGCACGGAGCCGGTGGTGAAAAAACTGCAAATGCACATCAATGTTTTTTTTATTTTACTAGAGCTTTTGAATAACAGCATATGGCTACGTATATGGGTATATAATTTTTTATGACACGAAACTCAGAACACTCACCCTGTGGCTCCACCTCCCTGACTGAAGCCAGAAGATCCTCGTATGTCGTTTCTGTTGTGTGCCAAAAATATACAGAATTGTTTAGAATCAAATTTGACAAAAACATATAGAATTATGCCATGTTAATACCTGGAAACTGACCTAGTGGTGTGGCAGGCTGGGACTTTCGGACTACCGATCAGTTGTTCGTGTGTCACTCAGGTGTGAATAAAGGAGGGCCGTTGTCGAAGCAAAAACAATCTTAGTTGTTCCTAGACCGTTTAATGCTTTATAAGTTGTTAGGAGAATTTTAAATATAATTCTATATTTTAAGGGTAACCAATGTAGCAACATTAGCACTGGACTAATATGGTCGTACTTTTTAGTTCTGGTCAGTGGTCGAGCGGCCGCATTCTGAACTAACTGAAGTTTATCTATTTGTCGGGCAGGACAACATCCCAGACGACCATTACAGTAATCTAACCTCGAGGTCATAAACGCATGTATGAGTCTTTCTGCATCCGACCTAGGGAGCATATGACGCGGCTTTGCAATATTCCTGAGGTGGAAAAAATGCTGTTTTACAGACGTTGTTAACATGGGTTTCAAATGAAAGTGTATTATCAAATATAACACCTAAGTTTTTCACTGTTGGTGAAGATGAAAGTTTAAGTCCATTAAGATTTAGATTATATTCAGGGTCCTTTATTTTTTGGTTAGAGTCAATAAGCAATAATTCGGTTTTGTCCTGGTTAAGCAACAGGAAGTTTTGCATCGTCCAGTCACTAATATCACTAAAGCAATCTAATATTTTAGTAAATTGTGCGGTTTCATTGGGCCTTGTGGAAATATAGATTTGCGTATCATCGGCATAGCAATGAAAGCTATGTCCATGTCTTCTGATAATGTCTCCACACGCAGTCAATTTCAGGAAAATTTTGTCTACTCACATAAACGCCATAAAGCCAAAGTCTCACGATTCATCATCAAGAATTCCACCAACTCTCTGGCTCAGTCTTCAGGATTTTATGCTGGGCTGATTGATTGGGAAGCTGGCAGCAGGTGTGCTGCGTCGCTATCAGCCGATCTCCCACACCTGTGACTGAGAGCTGTCCATGGTCCTGAGGACTCGGCTGCCGCTGTCTCTCGTCCTGTAGCTTCTTTACTTGCCGTTTTGATGTTGACGTGCCACAATATGCATGGCATATGCATTTTAATAACATTAAACCGGTTAATCAATGAGGTCAAGTCATTTTTGTCCAAACCTCAAAACATTATTTCTGTTAATAATAATAATAATAATAATAATAATAATAATAATAATAATAATAATGAGTATTTGTAGGGCTCTTTTCACAGTTTTAACTATCTCAAAGCGCACGTGTAAAAATGTAAGGGAAGTGTTGCTTTTTATTCAATTTATCGTCTGGATTGTTGGTGTTAAGTAAGTAGCTGCGGTTATGACAAGACAAAGACAAAAACCAGTGAGCAAGCACATACGCGACAGTGGCCAGGTAAAAAAAAAAACCTCTTTAACGAGGAAAAAAAAAACCCTGGGGAGAACTCGGCTCTCTGGTGCCAGTCTCCTCCGGCATTCCAACACTACAAAATCAATGCGTTGGTTGTTCCGCGCCATTTTTAATAATGATTCCAGAACGATGTTTCCCTCCCCAGTGGGGAAAGAGGCGGCTCCACTTCTCCACGCCAACAGCGTCGTCAGGTCCACAGAGGTCGAGGAAGCACCACCGATGATCCCAAAGCTCCTAGGGGATTCCGGTCGTACGACACTTGGCGCTCAGGAGAGGAGGGGAGAAAAAAATTAAGAAACAAAGCAATTAGAAAAACTTCAAGTACCATGGATTTTGACAATTTTCTGAAGGTGCAGGTGTAATTCGGTTCCGAGCACTAACGAGGCAGCCTTTCTATACAATATATTAATATTTTCTGAAAGTTTCTGAAAGTATTCTAAAAGGTCAATATATGCTTCATTGAAGAGACGCGTCTTCTGTCTAGACTTAAATTGACTCACTGATTCTGAGTCTCGAATTTGACTAGGCAGAGAATTACATAGCTTGGGTGCTAAGTATGCAAAGGATCAAAGATTTTGAGATCAAAGGATCTCAAAAGATTTTAGAGATTCGCGGTATTATAAGCTGGCCGGAGTTTTGAGAGCGCAGCAGTCGTATAGGCTCGTAGTAAGTGATGAGTTCACTGAGATATAGAGGAGCTAAACCGTTTAGTGCTTTGTAAGTGATTAAGAGAATTTTAAACTGGATGCGATATTTAAAAGGTAACCAGTGTAGCGACATTAACACTGGACTAATTTGGCTATACTTTTTTGTTCTGGATAGTAATCTAGCAGCTGCATTCTGAACTAACTGAAGTTTATCTATTAGTTTAGCAGGAGAACCTCCCAGAAGACCATTACAGTAATCTAACTGTGATGTCATAAACACATGTATTAGTTTTTCTGCATCCGGTCGGGAGAGCATGACACTGTGCACATGACTTTCAAAAGAGAGTTTGCTATCTAAAATGACACCTCAGCTTTTCACTTTTGGTGAGATGACATTTCAAGCCCAATAAGATTCATACTGTATTCGGGTGCATCAAACTTTAAGTTTGAGTCAACAAGTAATAATTCGGTTTTGTGTCGCTGAAGCAATCTAGTATATTTGCAAATTTTGAGATTTCATTAGGCCGTGCCAAGATATAAATTTGTGTGTCATCTGCGTAACAGTGGAAGCTATGACCATGCTTTCTGATTATGTCCCCTAGTGGAAGCATATAAAGTGCAAATAGGATTGGGCCGAGCACGGAGCCTAGTGGAACTCCACATTTAACACTAAATCTGGGTGATGAGACTCCATTTACATGGACGAACTGAGAGCGATCAGACAGATAGGACCTAATCCACTCTAATGCGTGTCCAGAGACCCCAACGTAATGATCAAGTCTGTGTATTAAAATGTCGAAAGCAGTACTAAGATCTAACAGAACTAAGAGTGAGACGTTCCCTTTATCTGATGCCATTAGAAGATCGTTGGTGACTCGAATTAGTGCCGTTTCAGTGCTGTGGTGCAATCTAAAGCCGGATTGAAATTTTTCAAATCTATCGTTCTGTTCCAGAAATGTACAGAGTTGTCCCGAAATAACTTTTTCAAGAGTTTTAGATATAAATGTAAGGTTTGAAATTGGTCTATAATTAGCAATCACGTCTGCATCAAGATGTGGCTTCTTAATACACGGTTTTATGACGGCCTGTTTGAACGCTTGTGGCACGTGACCAAGAACTAGTGACGAATTTATAATATTCAAGATTGGTTCGATAACTAATGATAGGACTTCTTTAAGTAAAAAAGTTGGTATAGGGTCAAGTAAGCAGGAGGTCGTCTTGATCTTAGCTAGAAACCCAATAACAATCTTTTCTTCAACATCTCTGTTATGTTTGTGTTTTTATTAATGACCCAACTCGTTGTCCTCAGATGTATCTTTTAATGTTTATCAAACACTCGTGCAGTCACGCTGTAACTAGTACGAACAACTAACTTCTTTTTGAACTTACAACACCCCACAGCGACCCCTTGTGGAACACACATGCATTAGTCAATGATCATAACATCCCCCTTTCTTTAAAGTTGAACATTAAACAGCAAAACACAATATTAAAATCAATACAATTGTAAACATAACATTTCACCACAGAAATCAACATTGTTCAAATAGAACGTCTGAACAAATTATTTTTATTATTTTATTTAATACTTCTCCACTAACCCTACAAGTCCAGTTTATCTGGTTTTCTTGTTTTACGTTGTGATCTTCTAAGTTCTAGGTTTCCTTCTTCACGATTCACTGTACAGTCTTTTGGAGGTGAGGAAGGCGGTTCTGGTGTAGTCTCACGCTGCTCATTGGTTGTTGGTGGAGTTTTCAAAAGTTTGCGACGATTACGTCTGAGCACCTGTTCATCCTCTGTTCTGACAGTGAAAGATCGTGGAGCTACTTCCTGCAACACTGTAGCTTTTGTATTCCAACCTTCAGCATGCTCAACTCGAACTGTATCATTGTTGCCTCAATGGAGATCGTGGTTTGGCTGAAATGTCATAAAAAGTCTTTTGTCTGTTTTTCTGTTGTTGCTTTTTAAAACGTTTTGCTTGTTGGTCTTGTGCATGGTGTCTTGTGTAGCTGGGTAGTGTAGTGCGCAACTTTCTGCTCATCAACAATTCTGCAGGTGAAAATCCACTCTCAAGTGGAGATGCTCGATAACTCAGAAGTGCCAGATACGGATCCGAGTTACTGTCTGCAGCTATTTTAAGCAGTTGCTTGAGGATATGAACTCCTTTCTCGGCTTGTCCATTGGACTGTGCATGTGGACTTGATGTGATGTGGCAAAATCCATATTGTTCTGCAAACTTTTGCCACTCTCTGCTACTGAAACATGGTCCGTTGTCACTCATAACACTGTGCGGAATGCCATGTCTGGCAAATATGAACTTTGCATGAGTGATGACACAGGCAGATGAAATATTAGCGAGTAGTGCCATTTCCGGATAATTAGAGAGAGTAATAGTCCACAATCACTAAATAGTCTTTCCCTTTCAGTTGAAACAAGTCCATGCCTACTATGTGCCAAGGTGACGCAGGCTGTTCGGGTATCACCATTGGCTCTTTGCTCTGCTTGCTTCTGTGTTTCTGACACGTTTCACAAGTACTCACAAGTTTCTCGATATCCTTGTTTAATCCAGGCCAGTACACGGACTCTCTCGCTCTCCTTTTGCATTTTCCAATACCGAGATGCCCATCATGAATCCTGGCAAGGACATCTGGCCTCAACTCTTGCGGTATGACAATTCTTTCCTTGATTAGCAATAATCCACTTGCGAAGCTCAGTTCTCCTCGAACATGGTAGAACTGTGGGCATGAGCCAGCCGGCCATCCCTCGTCCATGTTCTGTATGACACGCTGCAGTTCTGTGTCGCGTGATGTCACTTCCGATACTTGTCGCATTTTTGAGTCTAACACAGGCAACCTGTTTGTCACTAAGTTAATGTGGCTCTCAATGTCCTGGTCAGTTATACTCACACAACCACCTGCTGGCGCTCTGGACAAAGCATCTGCAAGTACCAGGTGTTTCCCCGGCGTATAGATCAGCTCAAAGTCATATCTTTGCAATTTCATCATTAAACGCTGAATTCGAGGTGACATCTCATTGAGATTTTTCTTAATAATAGAGACCAGAGGGCGGTGATCTGTCTCCACAGTGAAAGACAGAAGTCCATAGATGTAACTGTGAAAGCGTTTCAATCCAAAGGCAAGACCCAAACACTCCTTTTCAATCTGAGCATATTTGCTCTCGGTGTTCGTCATGGCCCTTGATGCATAAGCTACTGGTTTCCAGTGCTGATACTCAGCTTGCAAAAGAACTGATCCAATCCCATCTTTGGACGCATCTGTTGACACCTTGATCATTTTGCTATGGTCATAGTAGGCCAAGATTGGTGCTGTGGTCAGAGTCTGTTTCAGTCTTTGCCACTCTTGTTCTTGTCTGCTTGACCATTTAAAGTCACAGTCATTGTGCAAGACCTCTCTGATGCAAGATGTTTTAGCTGTGAGGTTAGGAATAAATTTGCCTTTGAAATTGACCCTTCCCATTATGCGCAAAACACCGGTCTTGTCTGTTGGACTTAGCATGTTCAGTATTGCTTTATTGCTTTTATTCGTCAGGCTGCACTCCTCTAACTGTGAGTTTGTCTCCTAAGAAAATAATCTCCTGCACTGCAAATTCACACTTAGCCCTGTTAAGTTTGAGAACTAGTACGAACAACTAACTTCTTCTTAAACTTACAACACCCCACAGCGACCCCTTGTAGAATACACATGCATTAGTCAATGATCATAACAATCTCAAAACTCTTAATCATAATTGATAAAGTGCTTCATTTTAAATTGGGAGTTATTAACACCCTAAATAACCATTAATATCAGGGGTACTCAACCTTTTTGACCCCGGGGCCCAAAATATCCACTACAAAGTAGCCCGGGGCCCATAAAAAAAGTTTATTTCAGATGACCCAAATCACAATATAATTTGTATTTAATAACTACCGATATGTATATTAATTACACTTAACACTAAAATATAGATAACAAAGCTAAAACCTTGTGAAATAAATAATATGATGCCATGATGATCTCAAAAACATTTATTTTGTCTGTGTAAACTGCAAATATAACACTGAGCAAGGTAGTTCTCTCAAAAGAATGTACTTAAAAAATTAGGGTTACAAATTAGGTAAAATACATTCTGATATAGAAAATTCTGTAGTAGTACAATAAATAAATAAAAACATTTAAATTTAAAATATTTTTAAATAATATTAAATAATAAATGAAATAAAGTGCAAATGAAAACATGAGCTTAACATTGAACCTGCTGTTGCATTTGAGAAAAAACAGAAGTTACTCTCCAAATATGTGACAAATGAACAATAACAACAGTCTTACAACTCTCATTATCTCTGGATATTGAGATATTTCTCCAATATTTGGAGAATAACTTCTGTTTTTCCTCAAAGTGCAAATGAAAACATTAGGTTGTAATTCTAGAATTTATTTTGCTTTCATTTGCACTTTGCGCTGTTGTATTTGAGGAAAAACAGAAGTTATTCTCCAAATCCGTGACAAATGAACAATAATAATAACAGTCATTACATTAGCGATACATTTTTACATAGCAATACATTTTTGTTGCGCACACAAAGCCCTTTTTCTTATCTTTTGAAGTACTCCACCGGCTTTCCAACTAGTTTCGGATGCTTTTGGTGTCGTTTTAATTTTGAAGGTTTCAGAGCTTCGTTTGACAGCGTTAGCCCACACTCCACACACTGGGCTTTGGGCTCTTCCTCGCTACCTCCATTAACAAAGCCAAACTTTACAAAGTCGGACTTATACTTGCGCACTAATTTCGCCGTTGTCTCTGCACAATAGACACTACTTTTTCCTTAGTTTTTCCGTTTCACAAACTTCAACGTCGGCTGCTTCTTCTTCTTCTTTTTTCGTGTTTTACGGCAGTTGGCATCCAGCTGTATGGTGCATTACCCCCCCCTCTGCTTCTAATTGGAGGTAATTATTCAGCTGATGTTTACTAGAGCTGGTTAAAACTGGCTCGACACCTTTGGGTGGCACGGTAGCGCAGTGGCTAGTGCTGTCGCCTCACAGCAAGAAGGTTCCGATTGTGACTCGTGGTGGGAGTTCGAGGCCGGCCGATTCATACACAATTGGTGTGTGTGAATGTTGTGTGTTTCTGTAAGGCGACCTTGAGTTTCTAGAAAGGCGCCAATAAATAAAAAATCAAATGGATTGTTATCATTATTATTACCTCATTTCCCCCTGGTGGTGGGGAGCTGCGGTCAGTCCCGCGGCCCTCACAGAACAGGGTCGCAAAATTTTTATTTCTCTCGCGGCCCTTCAGGTGGTGCTCGCATCCCAAAAATGGCCCAATGGTTGAGAAACACTGATTTATATCATGAGCTTACATTTGCGCAAGTTTAAAACTCCATGTTGTTGTACTTAATACTTTCGGCACATATCTTTAGCGTTCTATTTTATAGTAGGTGTAAATTGTGTCATTGAGGTTTTTCTTGGCAAATATCATATATATTGCCTGCATTAGCACCACTGAACCATCACAGATGAGCATCAGCGGTGCTTGCAATCTTTTGCTACCAAAACACCTGGCTAAATCCGTTTGAAACGAATTAAAGAAAAAGGAAACAGACGCAGTGGTGTGGTCACAGGTAACAAATGTGGCCACAACAAATGGAGGGCACTGTTTGCGTGGATTGCAAACCAAAAGTTCGTGCTAGTAAAGCCAATCCCAGCACGGAGAGTAGAATGTAGAATGACATGGAATGCATTTGTTCATCATTCCATATTTTTAAATCGCACTGTAATATTTACATGAGCCATGTTTCTTGTATATGTGTTTGTGTTTACAGTGTAAAAGTGTAATAAATTAATTCTGTTCTGTATCTCTGTGTCGGTCCAAAATAACAACAAATTTAAACTTCAAGTTTAACCTGGTCCGTTTTTAGTTCCAGTTTTTTTTAATTTTCAAAGTTAAGAAGCCTCAAATTTTAATGGAGAAAGCAGAGTTGGTGTGCATGGTGTCCAGTGAGTCGGCTCCTCTTGGGTTCATAAAGCATGCCCACTTCACTGAAAACCTTTTCACTAGGCACAGTGGATGGTGGCGGGCACACAAATTTCTTTGCCATGTGTGCAAGTGGTTTAAATCTTGCTTCGTTTTTCTGTCACCACTGTGGAGGCATCTCACTTCTTTCAATGACACCCGCTGTCAAATACCGCTCAAGCTAAGTCTCAAAGCTGTACATTACATGAGTCTCATACTCAGCGGTGGCACCAAGGAGTGTCTACTAAAGTGGACGGATGAATTTTCTTCTTCTTCTTCGTGAAGATGATGACTTCATGAAAGGAACACAATAAAAATAATCAATATTTTGCGTGGAGTATGGGCTGGAAGAGTGACCTACCAAACTGTAGTAAATATTGAGCTACGTACTGATGACCGCTTCAGAGCACAAAGACAGCAGGATCACCATATAGTTTCCCCATTTTGTCTGTTACCGATAGACATGGTACGCAGATTTCCTGTTGACTACATGCGTGTGTCTTGGTACAGTAAAGCGACTGATTCTGGCATGGATTAGGGGTCCACGGAATGTTCGTTTGTCAGCTGTGCATGTTCACCAGATAAGTGAGGGACTTCTGCAGTTAAAGAAGTAAATACCGGACAGTTTTGCTCGTAAACCACAGAGCTTGATAGAAGTTGACCAGTGGAAAGCGACTGAATATCGACAGTTCCTCCTCTACACAGGACAGCTTGTTTTGAAAGATGTTCTTCGAAAGAAGCTGTATGACCACTTTATGTGTCTTAGTGTTGCAGTGAGTATCCTGTTATGTAGGGTGACCATATTTTGATTTCTAAAAAAGAGGACAATCGGCGCGGCCTCAGGACACAAATTCAGACAGGCTTCTCTGAGGTTGATGACCACGCTTTTTTATGGTTCAATGGGGTTACTCCTGTAATAAAATAATAAAAAAAAAATGGGAAAACCTGTAACAAAATAATAGCATTTTAGACTTTTGAAAAAAAAAATTAAATAAAAAAAAAAAATAATAATATTAATACACACACACACACACACACACACACACACACACACACACACACACACATATATATATATATATAAAACAATTTTTTTTTTTAAAGTCTGAAATATTACTTTTTTATCTTTAATATAATATCTTTATATATACATATAATTGAAGTTTAATATGCTTTAATTGTGCAAAATTAACTCCGGCAATAAAATAAAAATACATCTGTAAAAACATGTACAAAATTAGAATTAGACAAAAAACAACTCTTCTGTTAGAAAATCCAGCTTCAACAATATCTCTTGATAATAATAGAAGAGTTTTACAAAGATGAGATGAGATGTTTATAATGTGAGCTTAGACTCTAGCACCCGAAACTAGACTTTACACTTGTACCGACCTGCACGTGAGTTTATGTGCGCGCGCAGCCGCAGACCCGCGCAGACCCGTCCACACAAGGAAGGCAGCATCTGGGTAATTTAATTGCGTAAAAAAGTAGTGCCTGTGTTCTGAGTGCAAAGCGCTGGTCAATTTAGCTCACTGGACAACTGCTTAGCATTCCGTTTGAGAACTATATGCAAACTCTGAAGCGGCTTGTGCGATGTGGACGAAATCCACTTTCTCAGATTGTGAAAAGAGTTGGGGGGCTAAATGCCACACAACAAAGTGCTGATTAACCTTGAGTGCTCAGTCGCAAATGTGTTTACAAAGCCACCAAACAATGCGCTTATTACCAGGGATCATGCACACAATGAGAGTGGAGTGGATCATTATCTGTGCCGTGTATATGACTGATGTGAGCCACTCTTCACTGAGCCCTGCAACTCTAGCATCCTTGGTGGCTACCAAGCCCACGAAAGGGATGCTCATATGAAAGTTATTTCACACACACAGCTACAACAGAAATCCATACGAATCCAGCATGAAGGAGAGCTTAGAGTTACATTCCTAGCTATCATGCATGAGCATCTTAAAGTCAGTAATACAGATGGTAGGCTTGAAATATGTTTGAAATAGAATGCCAGTAGATACCAGTAGACCAAGAAGTGATCAATATTTTTTTTTTGCTTTGCCTTGCAAAATATTGGCACCACTCTCCATAATGTATTCTGTTTCACTTACTGGCCTCCAAACTCCGTGGATGAGTCCAAGCGGGTGGAGAAATTGGAGCTCCTTGACAAAAGTCGGTGGGACTTGTGCTCGGTCATTAACTAAGCCAAGTTGAAAATGTACATACTTGTGAACTTCTTGACTGTGCATGGGCGTCACAAGTAGTAAATGAAATTGAACATAATAAATGAAAGATCACTCACTGACTAAAATCCACGTCACCAACTACATACTTTTTCCAGAAACATATTTGAAGGCCCAGTGGTATGTCAGAAAGTATGAAGAAACCTCTAATGTGGATACTGGGGAAGAGCTGCCACTTAAGAGGAGGAACCCGAATCCAGCGTATGAAAAAAATGCAACTGATGATGTTAAGGACTGTCTACAAGCCTAACGAAATTCACCTCCTTGTGTGGCCTTGTGTATTTGGAAAATGTTGTCGTCTGATGTAGTAAGGATATTTGTTTCAAAATATAACCTTCTACAGATGAAGATGAACCCTCCAAGGACTGCTGCCAAAAGACATGGAGACTGAGGACTCAGACTTGCTGGTGCCTATGCCAACGCCACCAGTTCCTAACAAAAGTTACTTAAATATTTAGATATTCGTCTGTTATTGTATCTTTACAGATAACTTTTGCCTTTAACTTTATTTTAAAATACTATTCTCAAAGGTTGTAATACAATTTTCACTTGACAAGGATGCCATCACAGGTTAAGGCAATGTCCTCAAGGATGCCGTCCCAGGTTGAGGCAAAGTCATCACGGACACCATCCCAAAATGTGGCTTCGTCATCAAGGACACTATCTCGTGATGTGGCTGCGTCATCACGGACACCATCCCAGGTTGAGGCGAGGATATCATGGACGTCATCCCAGGTTGAGCCGAGGTCATTAAGGACGCCAACCCAGAATGAGGAGAGGTCATCAACAATGCAATCCTGAGATGTGGCCATGACAAAAATGACACACGGGGATGCTGCCGGGTCATACCCTACACGTGACACTGAGGTAGGACTGTTTGGATACTACATATAATTTTTTTCGGATATCTTGCCACTTATTTTTCCTCTCAAAGCTTCTCTAGAGGAGAGAGTTATGACACTGGAGGCCAATTACATGACGATTCTCCACAACCAAACAAAGCTGCAAAACCAGCCAACTGAGTGGTGAATCTGCTGCACAGGGTCAGGAGATCGTGGAAATGTTCCATGACTTCCTAGCCACTCCAGTTCAGACCCAAGAGGAACTTGATGCACTGTGTGGAAAAACTGTAGGATCAGATAGCAAGGACGGTGAGAGTATTAGTTTAACTTGTTTTCCGTGCCTTTCAGGCTGTGAATTATTGCTTATTATTTGTTTAGAGTATCCCTAACATTAAACAGCACTTATATTCCTATATTTCCTTTAGGTACTTTTGCTGAAACCACTGGTGGGCAGTGGCATTAATGCCACGTTGCGGATGATGCTCCAGAGGATTGGATCACCCAGCCATCTGGTCTCATTATAGCCTGAAAGGCAGAGGGAAGAAGGCCTTTAACAGTGTCCGAGAGGTTGCAGGTTCGAATCACCCTACCACTGGTTCTTGTTGACCAAACAGGTCCCTGCGTGTCCAAAATTCAGCTCAAGACTGAGATGCCAATGAGTCAAACATTTTATTACAGAGAAATTAAAGTGTTTGTCTCGAACTAAGAAAAGCTTTTTCCGGTTGAGCGGACGCTGGCGCGTTTTGGCTGCCGCTGCTCACCGACTCCTACCGAACTTCTTCGGATATATATTCTATATATATATTCTTATCTGGACACAAATCACTGTGATACGTGAGACATCTTATTCGTCTGATCAGAAAACTCTGCTCACCTCTAATTCGAAGCCCAGCCTACCAGCTGCTCTACAGGCTCGCTAGCCTCCCAGCTAGCATACCTGTCCACTGCGCTCCGCGCTGTTCTACCATTCAGCTGCGGATCTCTATAAATGCATCTCCCTATGTTCTCTCGCCTCTGCTCTCTTTCCCATCACTTACAAACCTCTGGACTGATCCGCTACTCGGCTGCCGAGCTTCTCAGACTTCGCTACAACCATGGTCACGCTACGGAGTTGCCGCTGCTTCCCCCGGACATCGCTCTTCCACCTCGCCGGAGCTACACTCACCGTGGATCTCGCAGGAGCTTCATCTACAATACATCCTCTTCAATAAACTCCCTCTGGTCCTCCTGTCGTTGCTCTCCCAGGATTGCCTCCGTGACCCTGATCTCCGCGTGCTAACCAGCATTCCTCGATCGTCGGAGCGGGCGACCATACAGGATGTCTCCGCTGTCCATGTCGGGCTTCTCAACATCCGTTCACTGACAGGCAAGGGTTTCGTCATCCGTGATCTTATCACAGACCGTAAGTTCGACTTTCTTTGTCTTACGGAAACCTGGCAGCAGCCAAACGATTTTTCTCAGCTAAATGACTCTACTCCCCCCGGCTTTGTGTACGTTTCAAAATCTCGCGGCACCCGCGGCGGTGGTCTCGCGATGATCTATCGCGAGACATTCAAGGTTCTGCAACTTTCTGTGCAGCATACAAGCTCATTTGAATCTATTGTCCTCTCACTACCGGGCCCTGCCCCCTCTATTATTGCTGTTTTCTACCGTCCGCCCAAGCCACATAAAGAATACCTGGACGAGTTCAGTTCTCTCCTGACCCACCTTTCCACTCTCTCAAACAACATTATATTAGTAGGGGATTTTAACATTCATCTCGATAACAGTTCCCTTCCTCTCGCAAAAGACTTTCTATCTTGCTTAGATAGCTTTGGTTTCGAACAACATATTGATTTCCCCACGCACACCAAAGGACATTTGTTGGACTTGGTCTGCTCCTCCGGTGCTGCTCCTTTTAACTGCATAGCCGACGAACGACCAGAGACTGATCATTTCCTCATCTCGTTTAATCTGTCCCTCTGCCTTGCCGTCGTCAAAATACCACGCATCATCTCATATC
>MU204210.1:21581-31942 GCA_017309775.1 Paedocypris sp. Pulau Singkep
ATAATACGTCATTTAGTCAGCAGTTTCGTAGCTAATCTTATCCGGTCAGGTGGCCTCTGACGAGGCTTCAAGCTTATCAAATCAGAAGAGCACGGGCTGTAGTCCAAGTGGAGACCAAACAGTTTGGTTACAATCAAGATTAACAGGACTCAGCATAATTCGAAATAGAAGAATACAGAAAGAATAAAACGGAAAACAGCAGAGTATAAATATATTCTCACAATCCCCTCTTTTAGACTCTATCGACAGATTTTGTCTAAACCATAAACAATAACAATTGGATGAGGATGCTTGCATGTTCTTACCCGCAGGGAGATCTGGTAAAAACCTCTGATTAAAGAGGGAAAAAGTCCCAGACCAATCTCCGAAAATATTCGGAAGGCTCACCTGCTTACATTAAAGTATATAATTAAATCACATCTAGTAAAAGCATTGTGGATTACAAGAACCATAGTAACCCGAAATCGACAACATGGTGAAACATCATTCAAGGGACATGTTCATGTCCCCTCTTTGAATCAGCCGAGGTTCAGGGGTTGTGACCTGGACGAGCAACCGCGTCAACAGCATAATAAATTCGATCCATAAAACATCTGAGAAGGCAAGGACCGAAAACGCAAATCAAGAGTCCGATAATCAGGATCGGCATGATCATAGTGACATAAGGAGTGATAAATCCAAAGTGAAACCAGCCCCATCCTTGTAAACCCGTCTCATCCCGTCGGATTTTCTCGGCGGTATGACGCATTTTTTCAACTTCTTCGGTGATGACGCCGTGTTCGTCGCAATGGGGGCGACGTCTGGAGGAGTCGCCGAGGCTTTGACGAGTGTCCGGTTGGCCCACAATGGACATTTTCCTTTTCCGCAGGTGGGGGCCATTATGACGTCATCGAGTATGTTTTCGTTCTGCCAGGTGTGAGCGCGGCAATACTGGACTTCTGGGCAGGTGTCCAGGGCGTGTAGCGACAGGACGTGAGTCGAGTTGGGCCAGAGGTGGCACACGTAGCAGGAGTCCTTGGTGACTTCCCGGGCCGTCCAGTTCGCGAACTGCCAGAACAGGTTGTCATGGGGATGCGCCTCGATCAGTGGAGCTCCCGCGGCGAGGAGATACAGTGACAGGGACAGGTGGAAACTCATCATGGTCTCAGGATAATATCTGAACACAAGAAAAAACAAGCGAGAAGAAAATAACCTTTCCCTAAAAACACGCACAAATGGGAGGGCCCTTCGAAATTAATTACTTCGGTGCCGGCTTCAGCCGGGTTGCATGGATCCACTGTGGAAAGAGATAAGTCAACACAGCGGTACGAGTCACAGCGACTATTTCTGCGGGGTTGCTAAAAGTGGCTCTCCTATTTGAGTGCCGGTTCTGTGAAACATTTTCACCAAAACTTTGTCTCCAATTTGATATTTGTGTGTGGGTTCCAGCGGAACAGCTGGTTTGATGGAATTTGTCTTGTTAGATCCCCTTTAATCAACGGCTGGATTTAGTTTAAAAATACAAAATTAATGCAAAGTTATCTAAAAATGTTTACAAAAAGCTTTATCCCTTCCATCACCCCCTCTTCGTCCGCGACAAGAATCAAGCTCGTGGGCGGGGCTATTTGCGTGTGCATGGAGGCGTAGACGCCTGTCAGCACTTAATCAATAAACTTCTAGGAAATAGAAACACCCCAAAAATGTTCTTCCAATGTAACATCAGTGAAAATGGCATGCATCATCAGTAGTTATTACGCTTAATTGTTTTAGATTTCTTATCTGGATCCTGCGGCTCTGCTCTTCAGTCCTTCTGTGACACTGATGGTCCTGCAGAAGTTTTCAGCTCAGAGTTGATGGCAGGAACTTTTCCAATCTTGGTCCTGTGAAACCTTTAAACAAAGAAACAACACCAAAACAACCCAACATTTCGCAAAATAACATGAATCTTCTTACAGGTTGACACAAATTCGGACTTGCCCTGTAACTTGCCCTGTAAATATCAAATACGGTTATAATAACAATTTCAAACATTTTCTCTGCTGTCCACCTGTGATCAACCTTTTCTGGAGTAAAAAGATGGTTAGTTTTTCTTTAGTTAGACATTCATATACATTGTCTACATCAGTTAACACATTACTCTGTGATCCATCAATCTGCTGAGGAGAAATGTTTATATTAGTTAGTGACAATGCAAAACATGATTTTAGACTCTTCCCGTTCTCCAGTCCTGTGGATTTAAATTCATAATTAACAATGCAATTAATTTCTGTTCAATACTAAAAACATGAGGGAAGCACGTCTGCTTCCCTGAGAGTCATGATCACAGCAAAAAATTCCAAAGTCAGGAGTCTGAGAATGGTTGTTCACCAATCCAGAGGAGCAAAAATTGTCTGTGAAAATGCACACTTTCATTGATTCAGGCCTTTTCTTTAAGGGAAAAAATATTTTTGCAAATTTGATAGTTACAGTCCAAAGTCCAAAATAAACAAAACAAATCCATAATAAACAAAACAAAAATTAAAAAGTAAAACTTGGTACCAAGACAGGACATACGACACACACATACACATTTAACATACCACTTCTGTTTGCATTCGGTTTCTTTAGTAATAAAACATTTTCCCACCCCTTAAATAAATTCTGTCGTAACGCAATTTATACGTATCATTGTTATAATTTTGGATTTCATCCAATCAGAAACTTTATCGCAACTTATCTGTCAACAACCCATCATTCTTTCTGAACATCGCGGTGTTTGGTCAGCTAGACATGAGGGCTGGATTTCGAACATGTTCTTTTGAGCTCAGATCTCTAAACAAAAGTAGAAAGAGGCAGAAACAAAATCAGTAAACCCGATAAACGACACTTCTCGACGTATCCCAATCATTCTCCAATCATTCTCGTCTGTACCTCATTCATTCAAACGCTTGCTTGCTTAACTTCCGGAAGAAATACGAACGCATCCGAATCACTCATGTGTGGGTTCACACTTGAGATTTTAGTGGGTTAATTTAGTTGCGTCGCTTATAAAAACTTAAGATCATCAAAGATGCACTGAGCAAATTTTTGGCTGTTTCTTGTAGTTTGTGTGTAATGAAATTTACGATTTCCAGTGATCGTGTGTTCCAGTGATCGATTCTGACCCTGTGTGTTCCCTAGCAGCAAAATCAGTCTGCGATCGTGTGGTGTTTGATACCGAAGATACGCAGATAACGGCTTTTCAAGCGGAAAGCATGAGTTTTTGTCAATTTCTGAGGCACTACGTACTATCTGAAAATTGTTTAGAAAAAAACACAAAAAATCTCAATCATTCAGTTTGTTCATTTGGTGGGCAGTCTTTCAAAGTCTTTCTTGGTAACTTGCCAGATCCTCCGCCCTTCTTTCATCAGTCAGGGACCTCTTTCTCTGCCTGGACCAACCACAGGATGTTCTTTGCAGGTGGACATCTTCACCACATCTTCTCCACAACCATGAGCTGGCCGGTCTGTGCGGCTTCAGTCAGAGTCACCTCTCGACGCTGTGTCTTTGCATCTCGCCCCCCCCCCCCTCTTGGAGAGATTGTCGAGAACAGCTTCTTGTCAGTGTGGTCTTGAAGGACTGTAGTTATCTTGTTGTCTTTGTCAGCATTCCAGAGAGGGAAACATCTTTGATGAGTGTTGGTTTGGTCCATTTTCATGCAGAATAGAGGCTTGTGATTGGAGCGGTTCTTCCAAAGGCAGCTTTGTCTTGTCATCTTGCATCTTGGTCTTGTAGTTCAGCAGCTTCGTTGGAGTCAAACGTCTTTCGTGTCGGGTGCTTTTCTTGTTCACCAGGCAGACTGTTTGTTCGTCTCATGGTTTCTAAAAAAACTTGTCCTCAGAAATTCACATTCACTCCGCATATGCGAATATGCGTAGCAAAAAGCAGTAAAAAGCGAGATAGATTTGTACAACTTATAAATGTGTGGGTGTTTTCCGAAGAAGAAACAGCGAAAGGTCGAGGCTTTTCCTCGTTTGTCACGTGACTGGCATTTTCTGTCCCTGTAGTCAAGATTCCTGTTTCTATTATTGAAATGTCTTACTTTCTTTATCTAAACCCAGTGTTCTTATCTCAAGAAGTTAGAGCAGTTTGTTTTAGAACATAATTCAGTGCATCACGATTCTCTTTTCAAAGGTTTTCTCAAACATCTGGCTTTCAAAATAAATCCCTCTTTTTTAGACCGACTTTAGCTTGAGAGTGAGAGAGTACTGAACCAGAATTTTGAGAAAATCCTTTTCCCGGTACGTAGGCGTGTCCTTCGATAGATAAAGAGAAAATTAAATAAACACTCACCCATCTTTCCATTCACACAGCGTAGTGCTTTTCTTTTCGTCTGGGAAACATAACGTTAGCAATTCTTTTCTTTACTGTGCCGTATACCGACGGACTAAAACAAAACCCGATAAAACAAAGATAAACCGAATGAGTTACCCTGCTGTGTAACATTTCTTTCTAAAAGTTCACGTTTTTGTTAGTAGTAAACGGATGAGATTGCTTTCTGCACAAGAGAGAGAGGTCTCGGGGAACCTGTGGATGTTAATAATTATAGGCCAATCTCCGAATTGTGTTCTAGCAAAAATACCAGAAAAGTTAGATGATAAACTTCAAGTGTTGTGTTGCAATAACTCAAAGCATTTTCTTCACCAGTTGTGGTTTATTTGACGTTTGCTCCACAATATTGGCTCAACGCTTATCTTATTAACCTAAACCGAATCATAAAAATCAACATCAAATTAAGCCAATTTAAAGATCTGATAAATTCAAGTAAACCATACAAAAATCAGCAATTGCAATAAACCAACAATAAATGGATCATTCAAAGCAAGCAGCACATCACATTTCTTTGCAAACACAAACGTTTTCAATCCATTGAAAGATCAAAGAACAATCCATATCTCCAAACGGTTTGTAAGCTTCCTTACCAGCAGCGTCTCAAAGCTGATCGTACAAAGCTCTCAAAGGGATCTTTCAAATATGTCCTAAGAGAAGGTTTTTAGTATTAAACGGCACAGAAATCCCAGGAATTTCATTTGGGTTTCAGAAAAAGGCACAGCCTGTATCTGCCACATTAAAGGTTTTAAATTATGTTATTCGTGCGATGGATGGAAAGAAATTTGGCGCTGCCAGGCATTTGACACGGTAGATCACATCATTCTGATCAAAACTCTATCACATATAGGTTTGACAGACCAAGCTACTTCCTGGTTTAAAGACTTCCTGCCAAACAGAACTCAGGCTGTACACCTGGCTGCCTCTACTTCTGTTTTTTTTAAATATCTCCAAAGGAGTTCCACAAGGCTGAGTCCTAGGACCCATCTTATTCTCCATCTACATTAATAATAATAATAATAATAATAATAATAATAATAATAATAATAATAATACATTGCATTTGATGCATTTGATAGTCCTTTCAAAACACTCAACAAACACAGGACACAGTACAAAATATTAAGACATTTTATATATATATATATATATATATATATATATATATATATATATATATATATATATATATATATATAAAATTATTATTCTAAAAAAAATTATTAGTCCCCCAACTAATTCCATGTCCAAGAATAAATCCTGTCGAATACTGTCCACTATACACACGCGGAGTTAGTAAAAGATGAGCGTTCAGTGACAGTTCTTAGCACACTTTTTTTTTTTTCTTGTTGGGTGGTAGACACAATAATGTGTCGACTGTTTTCCATTAATTGTCCACCCTAACGTGGTTTGAACTGCAAAGGGTAACTTGCAGTCAGAGTCACCAGCCCCAATAAGACCACTGGAGATCCTGTCACCATCTTCAGAAATCTTTTGATGTTCTTTGGGGACGATGTGAAGCAATGTGGGATGTTTGAGGCCACAGATATCACAAGAAAGACGGTTTCTGCAGTCTTTGCTCATGTGCCCAATGCACAAGCAGCCAAAACAAACACCATTATTTTTCAAGAAGCCAATCTTTTCATTTTGTGGTTTCTTGATTAACTGAGGACACACACCCACTGTATGTGCACCTCCACAGCAGAAACATTCTTTTCCATGGTAAGTAGGCCTTTTTATTTCTGGTTTGGATTCTTTAACTTGTGAAAAGTTCATAGCGAAGCTTGTTTGTCTTGTCGCTGAAGGTGGAAATAATTTTGGTTTATTTAGATTTATGTGCATGGTTCTGTGAACATCCTGGATTTCCCTGAACACCGGATCTGTTAGCATTTTTACTTGATCAGGTAAGTTCCAAATGATTAGATGAGACTGTTGCAATGGTTGTTCTTCTGATTCTTTTCTTTCTGAGATGGCCGAGCGACTTCTCATCTCCCTATGAGATTTCAGCACGTTCAGTTTGGCCATTTGAACTTCAATCTCACTTTCCAATGCGAGTTCTTCTTTCCTCTTTCTAATTTGTTCTTCTTGAAGCTCCAATTCATGCATTTCCTTCATCAGTCTTTGTCTTGTTTTTAATGCAGCCAACTCTGCTTCTGCTTTGCTTCGGACAGATGATGTCACACTGTCTTTAGGACTGATGTCATCTTGTGGATTCGATGAAACTGATGATTCTTCCTTGAGTACTGCAGCAGCTTTGATCTCTCTTTTTTCCTGTTCCATTTCAAGCACGGTGACGTCATCCGCACTCATTTCGGGTAACCAGAAGTGTCTCAAAACAATCTCCGCGAATCAACACGAAAGCGATTTTTGCAAACAGTTCGCTGCAGCAAACTCCAGAACACCGTCGGTCCTTTATCCCCAATGGATTCACAGCGCGCGTCCGATTCAAACGGCGTTGAATCCCAAACCGCACGGCTGTACACAATTGGACCGCGGCTTACCGGTGTGTTGCTTCTTGCGAGCTTTTCCTTAGTTTTGGTTTCCCTCCTGCAGCAATGCACTCCAAAATAATCCACAGGTATTTTCCTTTAACTTTTTTGTAGCGGCCAAAACTCCAGCCAGTTCCGGGGCGCCGCTGAGAGGCTGATCCAGGGCAATGAGGTCCTCGATAACACGCACGTTTGAGGTTTAAGTGTTTTTATTGTAATTTCCAATTCTTCTTTTTCTCCACATTTTGTCCATATGAATTGTGAGTGTTGTGCGGTTAAAGGAAAGTACCGCTCCCTGTTCACCCCCTCTCTCCACCACCATTAGTGTGCACCTGTGACACTTATTAGTCTTCCACCAGTCATGTGACCCACCACCATCACGTGACTGAACGAACCTTTTGCTTTGTCCGTTACACTCACATTTACTTGACTATTTGTAATATTTATATTAATACTTTCTTGTTACAATCATAGTAATTTAGTTAACACCAATAACCAGGCAATCAAATGAATCTACTACTACTACTACTTCTCTTTCGGCTTTTCCCTTATCAGGGGTCGCCACAGCGAGTCATCCCTTTCCACCTCATTCTATCCTGAGTATCTTCTACTCTGACCCCAGCCAACCAACATTGAGGGTCCCTATTCTCAGGTCTATGCTCCTTCTCATCCTCTTCTCTCTCTGTTCACGCACCCTTCTGCCTCCTCTCCTTCTTTGACCAACAGTAGCCCAATTTCCACCGGCACCCTGTAAGTCAACAGTACCGATGGCGGTCGTTGTTAACCCGGGCCTCGACCGATCCGGTAGGAAGTTTCTTTGAATGACTCGCATGATCCGGTTTTGACTAGTTTTACGCCGGATGTCCTTCCTGACGCAACCCGCTCTATTTATCCGGGCTTGGGACCGGCACAGAAGTCACTGGCTTGCAACCCCTGCGGCTAGATTAGGCAATCAAATGAATAAAAGTGATAATTCTTTTAAAGATTTACGTAGTGTGCTTTGAGACAGTTAAAATTATGAAAAGCTTCTTAAAATAACTCAGAACTTATATTAATTTATGATTGACCATAGATAATATTTTATTATATATTTGAAGATAATACTTAGGCTATAAAACTTAAATTAGTGCTATTCTTACTCTCCTCGTGTTGAGACCTCTGAAGGTCGAATGGAGACCTGATTACGTATCACCATAGCAACGCCTATCTTTTGTTATTGAATAGAGACCACGTGTGTAATTCAGTCCTCTGAAAAATCTCGCTTCCTGCTGATAATCACGTGATATCTGACGTCATTTAGGGTATAAAGGATCCGCATTTCCTGACAGTGATTGAGTAATGCATTGAACGGCAAAATAAACACTTGTTAAACCTCTAACGCGGTGTCGGCTCAATCCTTACTCCTGGATCCAGCTTCCGAACAACTCCCTTCGACAGAGACCTGCAATCTCGGCCATGATGGAATGCCTGACTGAGTTATAATTATTATGAAGCCTCCAAGAAAGATTAAAATCTTTCACAATGATACCAAAGACATTCTATTGCACCAAGAAAAATATCACGAAACAATTTGAATCAAATATACGATATATATATATATATATATATATATATATATATATATATATATTAGGTATAATATATTATATATATTAGGTGATATTAAGTATAATTGATTTTCATAATACCATGACTAAACAAATGGAGGAGTTAAGAAAGTCTGCGTATGTATTCAATAAATATCTGAATGATTTGAATGTTTTAAGGTTAATTTTGTTAATGTTTTTGTTGTTGGAAACATCTGAAATTGCCAGTACACTTGCAAGTGTCATTAAAAATATAAATGTCACCCAAAACACAGCTTAAATTGTACAGTATAATTAAATGTACATTAACAAAACATGTACACTGAAAAAAATGGATCAGGGGGGTTGTATACTTTACAAATATGCATCTTATATATTCTACATAACTTACTTATGTTCTCCCTCTAAACATGAATGAGTCTTTTAAAATCCTTTAAGTTTATGCGGATGTTAAACTAACAAGAGTCAGTCATGTTAAAGACACCTAGAATAGTTGTGTTTAGTGTGGATGCTCCGCCCTCTAGTTTCGAAAATCGGAGGGAAAGTTACTGCAGCAGTCCGCCATCTTTTCACTCGGACTTTACCTGAAGACTGCAGTTCTCTGAGGTAAAGGTGAGTAAAACATACAACTAAAAACCTTTTCAGTGTGAGATGTAGTTATACGACCAGTTGGTGGGGGTTATTACTGTAAATGGTAAATTTCAACGCTATAAAACAGTCAATGTTAAGGTTAGCCAACGTAAAATGTAGTGACTGTTAAATATGTCATTGGCGTGTGTGTGTGTGTGTGTAAAGAAGTTGCTTAGCTAGAGCTACCGTATATCTGTATGGATAACATGATTTAGGCTGCAATAAGTAGTCACTTATCACAATAGGTATCGCGGGGTGTCAGCGCTAGCATGTCAGGACATGTCTAATGCTAATTTGATGCATCTAATACATGTAATGCATTCACGTAAAGTTTCGTAATAGAGCGCACATCGGCGCCGAATGTTTTAGGCGGAGCGGGGGCTTCCGCTGGCGGGGAGCTTTCCGTCTGAGGTTTTCAATAAATGTATACATGCTACATGTCCTGATACAGGGTATCCGCGGGTCCTTAAAAAGTCTTAAATTTAATAATGTAAAAAATAAGACCTTAAAAAGTCTTAATTTCACATCTCAAAGGTCTTAAAAATGAAATGTAACCGACTTTGTAAAGAGGACTTTATTTCTTGGTTTTAAATACATTTGAAATCTTATCGTTTGTCACGTAGAACAAAATACTGCAGACGGAACCGAGTTCAACCAACAGTGTTCGCGGGGAGTCTTACGCTAGAGCTGCATGAACCGCTAGACTGGAGCTTTAGGGTACCAGAACAATTTAGTGCCAAAAAGATTCGCGAATGAGCACAACGCGATTTGAGCGCGTGTACGGGATCAGTTTAGTGCCAAAAAGATTCGCGAGCGCAACACGATTTAAGCGCGCACGTATCGACACGCGCTCACGCTCAGTTCTCGTCTGCTCAAATTATAATCGGCTAAACAGAGATCGGAATTAACATTTATTCCTTCGCGGCGACTAGTCATTAAACAGTTCTGACGAGTCACAGCAAATCTACTTTGACTAGACGCACTCTCATTGAAAAATATTTGTAGATATCTCTAAATGAGTTTCTCCTAGTCACAATTAAATTGAAGATATCTCAAATTACTTTAGAGATAACTACAATTACGTATAGTGATATCAAATCACTTTATTATACCCCAGCGTGTGAACTGTGACAGCGTTGCTGGTGCTTATAATAGCGTAAATGTACGCCTACTCTTTTTAATCTTCAAATATATTGTTACTAGTGTTAATACATTTGTAATATTAGTAAAATATTTAAAGATATATCCAAATATTTATGACTAGTCATATCGGAGTTGAAGATATCTCCAAATGCATTTAATTAAATATATCTTACATTTAAGATATCTA
>MU204210.1:45693-72108 GCA_017309775.1 Paedocypris sp. Pulau Singkep
TCCCCAGTCACCACTGGCGTTCCCCAGGGCTCAGTCCTAGGCCCCCTGCTGTTCATCATCTACATCCTTCCCCTTGGTATTATCTTCCGCAAATACAATACTCCTTTCCACTGTTTCGCTGACGACACCCAGCTGTACCTCTCATGTCGACCAAATGACCAACTCCCACCCTCTGCTCTAACTGACTGCTTATCGGACAAAGGCCTGGTTCACAAGTAACTTCCTTAAGCTCAACACTGACAAGACGGAACTATTACTGGTGGGCACCAAATCAAATATCGCAAAAGCTGCCTCCTTTGCTCTGTCCATCGACAGCTCTGTTGTGCACCCCTCCCCCCACGTCAAAAGCCTCTGTGTTTCACTGGACAGCTCACTTACATTCAAACAGCACCTGAACAACATTACCAGATCCGCTCATTTTCACCTCCGAAACATCTCCCGTCTGCGCTCCTCCCTCACCCCCCACTCGTCTGCTATTCTGGTGAACAGTCTGGTGACATCGCGCATGGACTATTGTAACTCCCTACTCTTCGGCCTTCCTAAGAAAACTCTTCATAAACTCCAGTTGGTTCCGAACTCCGCTGCCCGCAATACCACCAAAACACCATTATCTGCCCACATCACCCCTGTCCTACACCAACTCCACTGGCTTCCTGTTGAGCACAGGATCAACTACAAAATTCTCATCCTAACCTTCAAGGGCATCCACAACCTCGCCCCACAATACCTCTCCAATCTCATTCATGTTGCCTCCTCAACCCGCTCCCTCAGATCTTCATCCTCCATCACCCTGTCTGTTCCTCGTGCCCGTCTTAGCACCATGGGGAGTCGAGCCTTCAGCCGCTCGGCTCCTGCTCTCTGGAACTCTCTTCCACCCCACATCCGCAACATTGGCACTCTTCCCGTCTTCAAGGCTCAACTTAAGACCCACTTTTTTAAACTGGCTTTTGGACTATAATTTTCACCCTGAACTTGTCTTGGACTCTTTTTGGACTATTTGTTTGTGTCTCTGTCTATTCTGTTCAACGTCCTTGGGTGTCTTGAAAGGCGCTTAAAAAATATTATGTATTAATATTATTATTATTAAAAGCGCGAAATAAATAAACTTGAAATTATGCAAACTCGCATTATGTTGAGTCATTTTCTGGTATTGTAGTAGGACTGGCATCCTTTAATGAATACTGTCTTGTCTGGGTCTATAATGTCAGGAATAACATGTTCAAGACGTTTAGCCAGAATCATAGCCAGAACTTTTAGGTTCACATTTAGCAGGCTGATTGATCTATAAGAACAACATTCCTCTGGATCATTTTCTTTTTTGCACATTACAGCAATACTTGCAACATACATATAATTAGGGAGCTTTGATAAATTAACGGAGGTATTAGTAGGTCTCAGAAGATATTGTCACGTTTCTTCAGAGCAGACAGGAGCCGGAGACCGTGGTGAACATAGAAACGGCACTTTACTGATACGCACATACATACACACACCAACTCGGGAACTCTGGGAACAGAAACTCGGGAACATAAACACTCGGGTGTAACGACATTGACCAATAAGACTGGTGAGACTTAAATACTAACGCAAACGAGGTACAAACGATCAACAGGTGAAACCGATACATCACGTGACTACATCCACTGACACAAACAAGGAAACATAGTGCACAAGGAATGATGGGGGTTGTAGTCCGTGAGTGACACGCAACACAGAGACAACGACGATAAGGTGGTGACGAGCAGACAGACTCGTCACAGATATGGGCTTATGTTTTCATTCATAGCCTTGAAAAATTCTTCTGGGTATCCATAGGGACCTGGGGATTTTCCGGATTGTAAAGAATTTATTGCACTTTTGATTTCCGGCAGAGTAATGGGAGATTCAAGCAATTCTTGCTGCTTGCTGCTTATTTTGGGAATATGGAGATCTTCATGGATGGTGTTGAATTACCATTGTTGATGTCTGAGCAGTATAGTTGTTCATAATACTGTCTAAATGTCTCACTTATTTAAGTATTTTCTGTTGTTCTGCAGCCTGAAGGAGCCTTAATTGCAGAGATACAACCCTTCATGGATTTTTTTTTATTAATCTAGCAAAGAGTTGGTTAGGTTTATTTCCCAAGTCTTGCAAATAATTTGTATCATCTACTTTCCTAGTAATTAAGTAATTTAATTGTACCCTTAAAGATTTCAGTAAGCAAATGGGCTGATTTTGAGGAATGGAACTCATTTTCAATTAAAATTATTTTCTTTTCTAGTCTCTCAAAAAAACCTTGGCTTCCCATGTAATCCTCTGGTCCATGTTGTCAATATCATTGCACTGGAAATATGTCTCGATTTGCTCTGTTAGGTAATTAATACATTTTTTGTCAAGTAAGTGGGATGGGTTAAGTTTCCAAATCCATGATTGGTAAGCAGGTCGAGTTGGTGACATGGAGACTGTTACTGGTGCGTGGTCTGATAGTGTTATTGGCCCTATTTCAGAGTTTTTAACTAAGTTAATCATCTGGTTTGAGAGAAATATATAGTCAATACGTAAAGCACTTTAATGGGGATATGAATAAAATGTGTATGTTTTTACTGTGGGGTTTAAAAATCTCCATATATCAATTAAGCCGAGCTCCTGGCATGAGGATTTAACCATATTGGCTGTTTTAGATGTTATTCTGGCCCGTGGCAATTTAAATACATTTTAATTCATCCACATCTTTGATGAGACAGCAATTAAAATCACAGCCAAGGATCATGTTGTTGCAGTCTGTAAGTGCTATTTTATTATAAACCTGTGAGTAAGTAGTCCTCATCGTATATGTTTGGAGAATAAATGTGGAATCACAATCCATACAATATCCCCTTTATAATGACCATTCTGCTCATTATATTATAGATTTTTTTTATCAAAGTGACACGTTTGTAACTGAAATGGTAAGTTTTTATGAATCCGTATTATTGTACCACACTTTTTGGAGGCAGTCTCTACCAAATTTTTGATGTTCCATGTCAGTCAAGTGTGTTTCTTGTAAAAGTGCAATTTAAAAAAAAGTTTATCCCTTTTCAAAACATTTAGTATTTTATTTCTTTTGACTACATTATTATACACCCTTTACATTCCAAGTGCGTACTCATTGCTCAGTGGGATAACCATTAAATAGTGCATATGCAACCCGTTTTAAACTAAACACATCTCCGAGAAGTAGTGATTGGCATAACAGTGAGTAGGTAAGAGAGTAAACAACAACCGCGGTGAACACAACAAATAAAACCAATGAAACTGCTGAGAAGTCATTAAATTGTGTCAATAATATGAATAACATACTGGTTTGCCAAACATATTTGGATCTTAAACATTTACAACACTATTTCTACATTGAAACGTAATAAAATAAAATGCATAGGTCTCTCCTCCAATCACTGTCACGCCTGCGCAAATTGTACGCCAAATCAAGAACGCCCCCGATTAAATATTCATGTTTGACTTTTGGTTGACGCCATCACGAGTCAGGACTCAGGACACAGCGTTACCCGGAGAGCCAGCAAGTTGGTAAGTTGTTGTGATATTCATTAATAACAGTCTTAGAACGTTAAAAATGTACACGAAGACCAGTTTTTGCACGTTTATTGCGTTGTTTCCTCACAAATTCACCTGTCATTTTAGAAGGTGCCTGTCACGCGAGTTAGTTAGGCCCTGATTGCATCGAACGAGTCGACGAGTTAAAAGTTTGTTCAATTTTACGAAAACAAGATCAGAACATTTAAAATACGCATAAAAGTAAACATTTTGCAAATAATCCTCCAAATGTAGTGTCTTATGCGTTGTCAGTATCTTTACCTCAGCTCGTTATTGCCGAGATTTTTAGTGGTTACGTGGTTAAACCAATGTTTGTAGTATTTGCACAGTGGTTTGTCACGCTTTATACGTGTTTAAAACAGTAAATGACGAATATCTGTTTTTTATGAAACCGTATTTTACACAGTGAAGACGAATTCTCGCTGCATCAGTAAGATCTTAACGTGGGCCACATCTGTATTAATGGTGATTTATGGAGCTTTGCTGCCCTCATGCGGACGTGGAAAGAAAAAAGATGGCGGCACACTTCGTACTGTTCAAGCGCGGTGATTGTTTCACGCTATAAACAGCCATGTATATTTGTATGTATGGTGTTGTGTGTGCAAAAAAACCCACATTAACCACCTAACGCAAACACAATACGTTTGTTTATACAATCTCCTTATGCTTACCAGATGTAACTTCGAACACACAACTTCCGGTTTCAGTTGCAGCACTTATTTGTGGCCGGTGTGACCGCATTATATTATACCGATCACGATAAGAATGATGTACGGTGCACGGTCTATATCACGTTTAATAAAAGCATATGTGAATTGCACAAGCGTTAAAAAACTGTATTGGTTGATTCAACGTCCAACATTGGTCCCCTGCTCATACACGTCATCAATACGCGCGTCTATCACGAGAGCGACGGGGATACCGCAACATTTTAAGTCTTGTTTTGCTTAGTTACAAACTCTTTTCGAAACGTAACGCGCCAGAAACGAAGCTGTGGTTTTTAGTAAACCCACTGCCGGCTGTCGTTAATGCTGGCTTCCCCTTATAACACATCGTTGTTGTTGTTAATAAAAGGTATATCTCAGTATACACATCTAGTATATTCCATGTTATTCTCAAATGTATAACACAAACACTGTTGCTAAGTTATGAGCGTTTGCGTTGCTTAGCTGCAATTTTTGGCGTCCTACTGCAACGGCGCCGTTTTATCCGTATTTATCGTCGGTGCAGAGCGTTGGGGAAATGAGTGAGTATTTAACCTTTAACGACATTTTAGAGGTTCGTGCTTGCTTCGGCAGCACATATACTAAAATTGGAACGATACAGAGAAGATTAGCATGGCCCCTGCGCAAGGATGACACGCAAAACCGTGAAGCGTTCCTCATTTTATTACTGTATTTATGATTTTTTAATATTTTTAATGTAAAATTTGAATAAAATGTTGCATTCTGCAACTGATCTCCATCAATTAAAAATGGCGCGCTTCGGGGCAACGGCCACCAGATGGCGCCAGAGCACTGTGTAAGTTTTCCGTTTCCGGCTTATTGGATAACAACATGGCGGCGCGCGGCTACTCTTTTCTGTGCTTTTTTGGTGGTTTTGTCGTCTGTCTGTGCATCACTGGCCGTCTGGATACACGCTACACAACCAGGACATACGGAATTCCATCTCGCATAATTTTTCCGATGAGATCGCGAGTTCAGCGGGTCCTCCGTGGATTGTTGTCGGCTCTCGGATGCGGCGCAGACTGAAGAGAGCGATTAGGCAAGAGCGAGGCTGCAGGTCTGGCGTCATGCTACGGCTAAGAAAACTCCCGCTAAAGCCACCTCGCCAACTCCAGATCCGTGGTCAATCAAACGGACGACGCACAGCTCGCTAGAAACTGCCATGTTCGAGAGTGTTGCCCTATATTGGTAACGAACACCTGGCTGAACCGGACATGCCCGACGCTAGCATGCAGCTAACGGGCCGCACTGTGCAGGGGACCGGAGAAAAGACTCGGGTAAAAGAGTTGGGCTTTGTGTTTGTGTTTTTAGTGTGTGTACATAAGTGGTGTAACAACGAGGGAATTATTAAAAAAAAATAAATACTGTTCCCCGGAAGAGTGTGTGACTGTAAGACTGGTTTGTTCGCCATGATCGTGTACAGACAGCTGCTCTGTCTCTTTTAAAAAGAGCCAAAGTGGACCACAAGAGATTTTTACCATTTATTAGCAAATATTATTCTGCTATGTTATTTATAATATGCATTTTCGTGTTTTGCTTGCCGATTTTGGCTTATCTCTGTGCGTTGACAAGTTCAACGTCTATAATTATGAGAACTAGAAGCATGAAACCTTAAAAATATGATATTATGGGCAGTCAATATTTGCAGAGACTTTATTCACTTTTTCTAGTGCTTTAGTCGTTAACTTCAGCTCATCTCAGCGGATAAAATAGACTTTATTTATCCCACTGGGTGAATTTTTTTGTGTGTGTTCAGCAGCAGCAAACACATTCACAACAGAAAGAAAAAAAGTTTTTAACAGAAACGAATCAGGACAATTTAAACTACAACAGTGAAGGCAAAAATACAAACGGCAAAGAGAACAAAACGACAAATAATAGGTTACAAACCCTCATTTGTGTGTGTCAGAAACGTTTCAAACAGAAATCGAACGAGATCTTGGTTTTATATCCCTACACATTGTTTAACAACAAGTAACACGTGTTTAACATTAATATATTATCACTTGCCTCGGTGAGCAGGACATGTAGCTGCTTTAATGCATATAAAAGAATATGTAAAGAATCGTCATTTTTCTTTTTAAAGTCTTTTTCACATAGGGTTTTTGTTGGGTTGGTCTTGGACTAAGAAAAGCGCTATATAAATAAACTTTTAAAAAAAAATGCACTGCAAAATAATAAATGCATTTTTAATGAGACACTTGAAGCAGTTTGCACAAAATTTGTACTTTAAATTATGTTTTCTCTTATTTCAATTATAGTTTTAAATGTTAACGTACTCTGCATGTGTGGAACTAGTCAACTACGTGTTGAAGAAAGGGTTTTTTTTTCTCTCTGTGTATTATCTCACCACCTGTGTTTCTGTTGTGCATGTAGATGGATCCGAAGGGTCTCTGTGGTCTTCTCTGAAGCCGGGCTCAGGTGGTCAGCGGGCTGAATCTGAAAGACTTAGAACTCGAAGGAGCAAAAAAAAAATGCAGTGTTTATGAAAAGGTAGAAACTTTTTTTTTATATATATATAAATTTTATCTCATACTAAAACATTGTGTGTGTTGTCTGCATAGGTTTATTCACCGTCTCCGCAGGACTGTGCCAGTACCTGACCCGTACCAGCCTTTGTTTTTTGTGTCGGAGTTTCTATCAGGAGCCACTGTGTCATCATCAGGACAAGTGTCAGCAAATTTTACGGGGCGCAGGACGCAACATGTTGGCATGCCAGAGAAGACTGCACCAGAGAGTTATTTCCTCTCACCCTGCCAGAGAGGTTTTGTTTTCCTTGCCACTGTCGCATCTAGCTTGCTCTTCTAGCCATAGCCCATAGTCTGAACACCAATAGACACTTTTATTTTTTTTAACTGACTTTCCTATTTTTGAACACGGATTTAAAAAAATTGACTTTTTCTTCTTTAAAGACAATTTAGACAATAAATAAACGTAAACTTTAATTTTTTTTAAGAAACTAATTAGCCTCATTAAAAAACGAATGGACATAAGGATCGACGGGGTTGTGGGGAAAGGCTGTAAGGGTGTGTGAAGGGGATGAAAGTACCATGGTTTATTGTATAGTTCATTTATTTTTTTGTACCACAGTTGTATTGCATAGTGTGACATGTCATATTTTGTTGTTCAACTGTTGTGTGTAAATAAACACTTTTTAATTTATCAATTAATTAATTTGTTAAGTTCTTTTTGCCCTGTATGTGTACTGGTTTGTCTAGATGTGTTTGTATTACCAGTTGTCGCTTGAAGTCCTTTTCTGAAGCGGTACAACAACCATAATATGAAATAATTTTAAAAGACACCATTTGTTTTTTTTTTTATTTCTTTTTTGGTTCCAGGCCTGAGGAGTTACTTCAGGATGAGTATACATGTACAATCGTCCTGAAGAAAAACCGAAGCGAGATATTTGGTGTTCTATTTAATTCTATTTAATCACTGCTAATTCTATTTAATGTTAAATTGTTATATTATTATAAAATGTTAAATTATTAAACACGCATTTTTCCCTAGTATCAGTCATTTACATTGTTTCATACGTATTGCATGTTAAGGTTCTACATTGTATAATTTAATACTTTGTTTATTGTATAATTATGTACGTGTTACTGTATTGTTTACGATGGTTCGAATTATTAAACACTGTTCACACTATCAGTCATATTTTTTTATTCTATACATAATGAATCACAGTTTATTGTAAAATTGTATTGTGTGTTGCTATGTTCCTTATATAAAATGATGAATTATTATATATTTGGAGTCCTTTTTATTACGAGGCAACACATGCACAAAAGACATAATTTAAAATGACGTTCAATGTTCGTTATCCTTCCACTGTGCTTCAGGAAGAGCATCTCGTGTTGATTCGTCCTCAGGAAAAACCAACAAGATCCTTCATTGTTGATGAACAAAACAACAGAACAACAAAAACAATTAAATTGTATATAACATATTTAATAAACATACCTTGACATTTACTTTCAGCAGGCACATCTAATAATATGTATTCACATTTTAACTCAGTCAGCACAATGAAACCTTTTTTTGAACACTTTATACTTATGTTTTAATGTAGAATTATACATATTTTCATTCACTTATTTTAACACGTTAATTAACACGAATAATTTATATGGCGTTTTAGTTGTGCGTCTTAAAACCCGTCGTTCCCTGGATTCGAACCCGGGTGAGCGGCGCCGCGTCAAGTCGTCTTAACGCAAGGACACGCCCCTCTTTTTCGGACAAGGGCGAACAGAGAAGAATGAGCAGTAGCCGCTAGAACGCAAGAAAAGCGTTCTTATCGGGGCCAATTTGGGTCCAATTCTCCAAAAGCCAATGGCGTTGTCGCTGCGTGCGTGCATTCCTCCAATCACAGCGCGGGCAAGGGCCAATTCCAAAGAAGTCAAGTTCGGTCCGTCCAATGGGAGACGTGGATTCGGGCCAATTCTCGAAAAGGCGTGTCAGACTCGAACAACCTGTTCAAACTCAGTGCGGCGTCTGGAGAGCGAGCGAGATAATTGGTAAGTAGATTAGTTAAATTTTAAACAAGTTTAGAGCGTTAAATGTTTATTTTCTCGTTTTGCACGCACACTCTCCTCTTTGTTTGCTTACGAGCGGCCAATCACGTCGAGCGAATAACGATCTTAAAACATTCAAAACACAAAAGTAAAGTTCGATAGCAGTAAACTTGCTTTATTTTTCGTGTTTGTGCGCAGATTATTCGCCGTGTTCCACTGTTTTATTCGTTGACTTCGGCACATCACGACGCGGCAACGGCTTAAATGTGTACAATGAGCGAATAACGAGATTGTAACACCGAAAACACGCTAAAATACTATATTAATCCGTACAAACATTAAACATTATGATTACCGTAATCGCTGTTTCAGCGTTTTATTCGTTGGTTTCAGCTCATCCGCGTGGCGAAGGTTTTCATGTCTGTAAATCTGTCCGAATAACAAGCTTCGAATATTAAAACACACGTTAAAGCACAATTCATCACTTTCAGTGCTTTATTCGTTAACTTCAGCTAGACTGGTGATAACAAACATATTGTCGTGTGTGTTTGTTCAGATATTCTGCTCTGTCAGAAGTGTGTTAAGCAGAAGTTGACAAATCTTTCCTAGGGATTTCCTTATGGTTAAACAGCCGATACACAACAATCTGCAGGTAATTAATACTCAGTGAAAAGGATATATTCTTTAATGCACTGCTGCTTTAATGAACTGGAAAAAAAATTCAATTCACAAGAGATGATAAAATACTTGAAACAATATACATAAACCTTTTATTGCTTGAATAAAAAAAGATACAAACCAGTTTAATAATATTGATTTAAACGTAAGCATAATTAGTTAATGTTTTCTTGAAAAACTCCAAGTAAAATGTCACTCTCATTCTCAGCAGGTATAAGTTCCAATTTGGGAAGTACCAGAGAAAGACCTTTCACTAGCTTCTGGAGAACGACGTCAACCTGGAAGAGGACTGAGTCTCAATCATCTGCTTTCTTTCCAAAAATATTCTGCCAGATGGACTGTAACCATGCAAAAATTCTGTGAACACATAAGGCAGCATCATACTTAAACAACGCAATTCAACCACAGAGGTACTAAACCCAGTTTAAAGTGAGCCAGAAAGAGTAAGTTCATCCACAAAATTTTTTTTTTTATTTGAGTCAACAGAATCATATTACAGCAGAATGGGCAGTGGTGGTGGTGGCAGCATACGATAGAAGAAAAATAACTGGCATTGTCCTTGTGCCCGACCTTCGCAACCATGCATACATAAAGCGACAGCAAAATTACATCTTTTCCAGACTATGCAACAACTCTTCAAGAGAGTAAAGAGTTCCGAGCTCCTCAACACGGTCCATGAATCTGATGAGACTAACGGTCAGGATGTGTCATATCCCTCCAAACTCTTCTGATGGAAGATGATGGAATATTTGCTTGAAAGTAAGATGATTTCACTGAAAATTTCACAGAACATCCCGAAAAATGTCAGGAAATCCCAAAACACACATTTTCAAATCACCTTGTGCCTGAGGAGGTTGAATGCAAATTGTGCAAGGGAGTTTTGGGTGAGTAAGTAATTATAACTTGCCGGGCAAAGAAAGTCACTTTTCACGGAGTGACCCCCCCCCCATATTGCTAGGACAACTATTTTGTTATTTATGTTATTGTTTTGATAGACCTAAAAAAAAGTATTTACTGAAATTAAAATTCTATGTACTTACAAGCTCTGCCATAAAAGCAATCTGCCATACAGATACCAAGAATGGAGGGATGGTTTGCACAACTTCAATGACCATGTAGTCCTCACACTGCATCTGTGTGTGGTGTTGAGAAATTCTCTACAGGTACAATATTAACAATGATACCTGCTGTTATGTACTTATATAGAGTTTGTGACTATGACTAGTTACTAGTAATTCTTTTTTTATTTTTGCTAATAGCTCTGTAAGTAATACTTGGTGAACAGGATACGTTCTTTAATGCACTGAAAAAAAAAAATAAACTCATGAGATAATAGAATACTTGAAACAATATACATAAACATTTTATTGCTTAAATGAAAGAAAATCTAGTTCAATAAATATTGATTAAATATATGCATAATTACTTACTTTACTTTGAGTTTTTCAAGAAAACATTAAGTTAGTTTTTTTTGGTGTAGGATATTACCACCTGTACTGTATATAGACCACACGTTTAGGAGAGCAGACAATGGGACCCTGATCCTGAAGGTCTCGAGCGAGGCTCAGGCGTTTGCTCCTAAGGGTCATGGTGATCGTCAGGCTTACAGAGCCAAACCCCAGGAGGAGCTGGAGGCCGAGGGCTGTCGTGGCATCTGAGGTAGGTGACACGGTAAATCGATTCTCATTCTCAGCAGGTAGAAGGTCCAGTTTGGGAAGTACCAGAGAAAGACCTTTCACTAGCTTCTGGAGAACGACGTGGGCTAGGTGGAGTAAACTTCTGTCTGTCTGTGTGATTGCAGGACGGCTTTGCCCAGTACTCCTCAGCGGACTCTGACTTTGTGGAGGCAGTCGTGTTCCACTGTTTGGGGAGGCAAAGTCTCATCCGCTTGGTCAGGAGGGACAGGCTCTTGTTGGCTTTGGCGACTTCAAATTTGAGACTCTGAAAGACATCTATGAGTCAAAGGAGCCAAAGAAGATGCGGTGTGTTTTTGATAAGTTATAAGTGTCTTTGGTTTTTTTTTTTTCCTAAACGTTGATCTTATAGGTTGGTCAGCTGCATCCACAGGAAGATCCCGGCACCTGGCACACAGATGGACCATGCTGTCCGTTATGTGAAGCGAAGAGACAGGCAGCAGTCTTCCTGCTTCAGTCCCGGCAGCAAGCCAGACAGCACCAAAGCACGTTACTCCTCATGCGATCCTGCTGACGTCCAGTGTTTGAGTTTGTCTTTTGGTCTAACTCTCTGTTGCGTTTTAGGTTCAGAACAGAACAGCCAAAGCGTGCTTGACTTTGAGCTGGTTCAGGACTTCACAAGACCTGCCGAGTGCACTGATGTGTGTCTGTAAAAACCTCTTTGTCAGAGTGGTTTTCATTAGAAACAAATTAATTAACAAAACCTTATGTCCCATCTTAATGTCGACAGGTGAACTTATTGGAATGGAGTTCCTGTACCTGGAGTGTCCCAGGAGCAAGAAGGTGGTCGCGGGGTGGTCCATGGGCATTAACAGACAGCTGCCGTCCTGCTACAGCTTCCTGTTTCCAGCGATACTGACATACAAGTAAGAGAACTTTAAGTATTGCGAATGTATGTGTAAATTTTCGGGTTTCCTCACACTGCATTTTGGCAGGCTGTCCTGTGATCTGAACGTGGTTGAGATGAGGTCCCACATTTGGGGCAACAGTGCGACACAGCTGTGTGACACCCTGCGGGAGGGCGAACCATTACGTCGGCGTGCGTAAGCAGTTCCTGCCCTTGTCAGTTGTGCGAGTTTCACCACCTCCTCCCATACCAGCCTTTCCATCACCTGTGTGGCTGCTGACCATCTACGGTTACAATGTTCTGTCGCGGCTGGAGGAACACAAGGCCAGGATCACATCCACCTTCGGCTCCATCTTGATGGATGGATTCAACAAAGAAGGTATGACGACACTTGGGTCTGATGCAGACAGCCGCCTGGGTGAGTACAGGCAGGTCCTCAACAGTGTCCTTACAGGGGCTGTGCCTGATGGCGGACGGACTGATGAGGCGGTATCAACTCGCCAAGGTGCCTCCTCCTCGACTCATGTACGTGGACCGTGACTGCTGCAGTTGGGACGGCACTTCGAAGACGGCTGCCTTGTTTCCGGTACAGCGTAGTAGCTTCTGAGACGTGACTGTGTCGCACACCTACTCTAGATGTGCTTCTCCCTGTGACTGTTGCAGGAGTGGGATCACCTTGTGGTTCGTTTGGACGTGTGGCACCTAATGAGGCGCTTTGCAGCTGGTGTCACCACCGAGCTCCACGAGCTGTACTCCAGCTTCATGAGGCAGCTGTCTCAGTGCATCTTTGAGCTGGACCCTGGAGATGCACGCCGTCTGGTCCAGGCCAAGCCGGCCGAGCTGGAGGAGAGTTGCGGGTTTGTGCGTCTGACCGAAGCCGAGGTGTCGAAGAAGGTGACCAGGAAAGAGTGGCAGCTCCACTGTTGGCGAAGAACACAGGGCAGAGGAGTCTGCCATTCTGATACAGAACTTCCTGGACACCTTCAATGGACCGGCAGGACGCAACACCATGAACATTGCCTTGCTGGACAGGGCGCGCATGGACGACATTTGGGAGACGCAGAGGCGCCACCTCAGCTGCATTCAGGACCATCCAGGTGTGCAGCTGTACACCCAGACAGGAAGCCTGGCAAAGGGCGGCGTCAGTCTACCTGTTTACCGCGCCAGAGGATCCACGTCACTGGAGTCCTTCCACCTCCACCTCAACCGGTTCATACCAGGTAATTGTTCAAAGCTGGTGATTACCTTTGATCTGAACTCTGACGCGATTTTAGTCTGATGCAGTGAAATCACATTTTGTCTGTTTCTTTCTCAGGGTCACAAGCCAATGCGTTGCACTTTCAGGCTTTTTTTAATCGAAGGGCTTGTCAGGTGGAACGAAGACCGCGCAGCCGCAGCTGCACCACCGAACGCAGCTGAGGGACACATGCAACATCTCTGCTCGTACGATGGCCGTCTGAAGCATGTCCTGAACCAGAACAGGGTATCAACTCGCCAAGGTGCCTCCTCCTCGATTCATGTACGTGGACCGTGACTGCTGCAGTCAGGACGGCACTTCAAAGACGGCTGCCTTGTTTCAGGTACGGTGCAGTAGCTTCTGAGAAGTGACAAGTGTGAATGTGTTGCGCACCTACTCTAGTGTTTCTCCCTGTGACTGTTGCAGGAGTGGGATCTCCCTGTGGTTCGTCTGGACGCGTGGCACCTGATGAGGCACTTTGCAGCTGGTGTCACCACGGAGCTCCACGAGCTGTACTCCAGCTTCATGAGACAGCCGTCTCTGAGCATCTTTGAGCTGGACCCTGGAGATGCACGTCGTTCGGTCCAGGCAAAGCGGGGAGAGCTAGAGGAGAATTGCGGGGTCGTGTATCTGACTGATGCCGAGGTGTCCAAGAAGAGTGGCAGCTCCACTGTGGGCGAAGAACCTGTGGAGCGGAGGAGGCTGCAATTCTGACAAGGTCTTGGAAGTTGGATCCTGATGTTCCTGACGAGGCTGCTGCCATCACGATGCTTCAGGAGAAGGAAAAGGACGAGTGCATTGTTGATGACGAAGACTCCACCATCTTTATGGAGGCAGAGTAGCCTGACAAAGGGCGCCAGAGGCTCCACGTCACTGGAGTCCTTCCACCTCCACCGGTTCATACCAGGTACTTGTTCATAGCTGGTGATTAACTTCCATCTGAACTCTGACTTTCATCTCCTGCAGGGAAATCACGTATGATCTATTTCTTCCTGCCCTTGAACAGCTTGTTGTGGAAAAGGAGACGAGTGGATCGGAGCCGGTGGTGAAAGAACTGCAAATCCATATCATAGAAGATTTTTACATTTTTAAATAAATAACCAACACTTATAAATAAACAGCATGGCATTCTTTATGACACAAAACACTCACCCTGTGACTCCAGCTCCATGGGGATGGGATGATGTAGCAAATTTTTTAACCTTCGCTTTCTTCTGAGTGCATCCTTTTTTCAGATGAAGTCCACATACGTAGCTGCATAAAAAAATAGCCCACATTAACATTTAGATTAAAAGGCACACAAAACAGCACAAGCACGCAATTAAAAGAATTTACAAGCAAGCATGCTATACCCTTTCCTTACCTTGGATTGTGCCCCAAAGCCCACCGTACAGTCCCCCTGACGGCCAGGTAAAGATCCCTCTCTCTGCCTGAGCACTTTGACAGCATCTGCAGTCTCCTCAAACGCACAGGCATACTTAAGACATCTTTATTGGCCATGTGGGCACCTTTGTCCATCCAGCCTCGCGCTCCCGCTGATGCCCAGACTGGATCATTACAGAGTAGGTTTCCCCCTGTACTGACCAAACTGGACAGCACATTGACTGGCCAGCAGCAGGTCAGAGGAAATCTTGGCTTGCTTTCCATTCTGCAAATAGCAAAGAGATGCGTATGATGTTAAAGAAAAAAGTATAGCGAGTGTGATTAAAAGAACACACAAGTAAGTACAATGTTAAGGCAGAAAACAGGGCTTTCCCCTCTTTAACTCAAATTAAAGTAATTGCAGATAGAAAGACAGAAAGTTGACACGCCATACACATATAGTAACATTCTTATTGTTGGAAATAAGTTATATGCAGAACTAGATTGAATGGGAGAAAGACAGCAACCACGTCATACTCGTGTCCTACCTCAAAATTATGTATTTGCAGAGTTCATTGCCTTAAAATGTTACGACTCTCCGTCTAGGGGTTCGAGTGAAGTAACAAGGTAAAAAAATAAATTATAGATAAATATAAATATATATATATATAAATATAAATATAAAAATAATAGTCACTCACCTTGTGAGGCGAGTGCCTAAATATAAATATATTTTAAAATATATATATCTATATATATATATATATATATATATATATCTATATCTATATCTATATCTATCTATATATATATCTATATCTATATATATCTATATATATATATATATATATATATATATATAAATAAATTATATATATATACAATATATAAATTAAGATAAAAATGTTAAAAAAGGAGCACCAAATACAACAAAAATATTCATTTCTTTACGTCTTTACCGAATTTGTTTTTTAAGTAGAAACTTAAATGCTGCATGAACACAAAAGGAAGCAATGGCCTAACACAAACAAAACGGTTCTAACTAATATTTTAGAATGCTGGCTTACCCATCAAACTGAAGTAAAAATAAACACAGCCAACTTCCCTCACCTCCCCAACTAGGCAAACACAGGGATGAAGGTAGTCAAAAGAAATCCCTACTCTCTCTCTACTCTTCCGTAACTAAACTATAAAAGAGTAAACCGCTAATAAACGTATAGTTGAAACGCCAGCCAACACTTTTGAAAACCACGCAAACACAACCCCTGGTCACGTGAAACCACAAACCACTGGTTATCAATTTCTAACCCCACTGGGTTTTTCCACTCACGCACACCATTCAACTCCATTTAAAAAAAAAAAGTTTGCTGTCACTCTCCAACACGCTGAACTAATGAGCGACAGGTGGTAATGCTTTAGGGAAGAGAGAAAGGTTTGGTAAAAGAACACACAAGTACAATGTTAAGGCAGAAAACGTGACTTTCCGTCTCCGACTCAAATTAAAGTAATTGCAGATCGAAAGAAAAAGATGGCACGCATTACACATATTTGGTAATGTTCTTATTGTTGAAAATTAGTCAGATGCAGTTGGAACGAAAGACGGCAACCAACACGCGTACGTCGTACCTCAAATTTAACGTATTACAGATTCCATTGCCTTAAAATCACCGTTTTAAATCGACAGAAGTAAATGCTGATCGAATTAGATGGAGTGTGCACGTAATACACACACGATAACGTGGAAAACAATACTATTAAATGTGCTATTTTAAAGCGCAGCGCTACTTTGTGTATTTTGCACGTGTGCATGGTGTCCACACATTTAAACCACACGCATGACGTTATTATCTTCAAGAAATAAAAGGTAATTAGCACACTTACGTGATTTAAAAAGCCGCTTAGTGTAGAACGGGTAGTATTGAACAGACAATCCACGTGGCCAAACGCGAAATGCGTAAAACGCGGAGAACAAATGCTTTGTGGTGATTAAGCAAGGGGCGGAACCAATCAGCAACGAAGCCGCGATGGGTAGCCAATGGGAGAATGTAGTTGAGTTTAAACAATGTGAAACTTTCTGAAACGTTTCGAACTCTGGAGAAAAAATGCAGGACAACTTACAACAAGGGTTTCCCGGATCCGTGACAATCTTCTCTGTCATTACTCAAGCTCGCTAGACTGAGAGAGAGGTACTTAAAGAAACCCTGATTGGCTGCCTCTGTGTCACGTGACCCCGTTTCCCACACTTTATTAGATTCACGTGTGCGTGCGTGCGTGCGCGTGCGTGTGTGTGTAGTGGTGGGCGATTATTAGCAACATTATTAGATCGAGGAAAAGTTTTTATCCAATAACATGCACTCAATAGCATGGAAATTAAACCAGCCATGGTTCTCCGCTGAACACCGCCAGCTACTCTCATCACATCCTTCATCAACATACTGTGCAATATGTATAGGTTATTTTCCTTAAATGTTGTGAATGTTGCGTGTGCATGTCCCCCGTATTTCTGTATATGCACTGCCTTTTTTGTTTATTACATTTGTTTACATGTACAGTATTACGTTGTCTATTGCTTTTTGCACTGATAGTGTGTTATATATGTATATCTTGTATCTGCACCTTAAATTTCGTTGCACCATTGTGACAGAGACTATCTTATCTTAATTTCTTATCTGAAATCTTATAAATTACATTTGTTTAATTGCATATGGTGGGATGTCACAATTTATGAAGTGATTTTGCTCAATCTGAATACATAGCTGTCGGTCATGACTCATGTGTGAGGTTAATAAAAAAAAAACAGGACATTTTCAAATATGAAAAAATTACATTTTTGATATAAACCTAACGTGCACACATGAACCTGCAGAGAAATTACAAGAATATTAGAATAGAAAAAAAAACAGAAAAAAACAGATACAACACTACACACTAAACAATAATATAGTAACCAAAATGTCCACTAAATTATGACTACGTATGGCCCAATGACAGAAAACTACTTTTGATGCTCTGTCATCCGTTTGAAAACGACGTGGTTACAGGTTTTTGTTCAGATGTTTACATTTTTCCAGTTTTGATTAGCGCTGTTGGGTCACGTGATGACAGGGCAGCCAAACACAGCTGAGCAGGGAGGCGTGTTCAATGTGCGTGACGTGCGAGTAGAGCTGCACAAGAGCTGTAGACAAGCTAATTTTAAATATCATATTTCATGCGAAATTAGTATTATTACTGGTTTAAAAAATACCCCATAGTATCAATATTTTGAATTTTAGATCGATCGATTTCGATCCAACCCCAGTATCGATAGTATTGATATTAAAGATCAATCCGCCCACCAGTAAATCCTACATTACATTACACACACGTCATTTATCGTATTCCAGTATGTTGTGACTTTCAAGGTTTACTCCAAGAACATTTGGATGGGTTTTAAGATTTAAAAACGGTCTTCTTTTTCCCTGTTTTACCATCTGCGCGTCTCACCTTTTCTTAGTGTGTCTTCTTCATGATTGTTTTCTATCATCTGGTTGGGTCAAGTAATAAAATGGAAGAAAGAACAAAAAAGGCTAAACTACAAGTAAACGTAACTCACCTAAAATTGATTTTTTTTACTCAAGGATTGAGAAAACTGAGCAAGGAGTCATCTTTATCCTTCATTCAAATGTGATATTTTACCATTCATTCATTCAAAACACATTTATGAGTTCAACGCAGGCAAAATAAAATATTCTACACTAGACTTAAAGAACATCATTCACAGCCTGGAACTTTAAATCAGCTTTAATGTGCTCAAATACGTACATTGTCAGTTTGCTTCACAATAGCCGATTCCATCTAGATATTTTACACAAAGGCTATAAAACAATCACAAAGGGTGAATTACACTGGTGGCCGAACATTCCTGCGGATTATTAAAGTATTTTATAAATGACAAAGAAAATATATCTTCTCTTCTCTAAAGAAACTACGACGGTCTTTTTAAATCAACTTCTAGCCGTACATTCTTAAATATCGCTCTCACACTAGTAGTGGTAGGCACGTTTAGCGTTTAAGATCGTGAAAAAGGCAAAATGTTACATATATATAATTTTGAGGCTTGCAAATTTACCGATAACAAAAGACATAGAGGTTTGTTTTTAAAAAAAATCTTTACAGTCGTTTTGTGAATATTTAGCAGTGGCGTCAGATTTTATCTACATATACACAAACGTCTCCACAAAATGAGCCGCACAAGTTTGTAATGTGTTTAGCAGATAAAATACGATTTCCTCGGCTAACACCTTCAGCCTTTCAGACCAGTTCTAATGAGAGAAAACAATATTAACATGGAATTTTAGTCCAGTGCATTTATAAAAATAAACCTCAAAGACACTGAACGGGGAACTTGGTGTTTTCTGATGAAGTCAGAATAAATTAAAACACTTCACAAAAATACCCAACATGAAAGAATCTGCAATAATGTCAAACGTTTGAGTCATTGAGAAAAATTGGAACAACTGAAACCCAGTGTAAATAAGAAGCGGTTCATGGAGATTAATTAAAAATACACAAAAAAATAACCTTCCCCCAGTTTACACTCCAAATCACCAAGAAAATTAATAAATACGTAATTAGGTTTGCGAGCAAAACCAGATTGCGGAGTTCAAAGACATACAATTTTAGTCAAACTTCCTATGGCTTTCTTTTCTATATTGAAACAGATCCAGACAGGGATGTTTTGTAAGAAATGCTGAAAGTCAGAAAGTAAATGAGTGGAAGTAGATTGGATCACGAATGCTTGGTTGAAAACAAACTGAAGCAAATAATTATTCATCGGGAATCGTGATTTTCCTTGTTAAAATGGCCGAGGTCACTTTCTCTGACCATGAATACACTTTTCCCGCCAAAACACACATGTATTGTTAACGCACATGTTGTTATTCCATGGCTTCATTGAATAAAATCAACATTTTTCACTATTAATCACCCAAAACATAAACAAGCTGCTGGAATCTGATTGGTGGAGAAACTGTGGTCACATGAGTGATGAGAACTGAGCACGTCTGGAAGATTCCGTGAGAATGGTTGAAGTGCTTGGTTTAGGATGTGTCCATCATCGGGAGTTGAGACGGGGCGCCGTCTGAAACAATATTTAAGTTAGTATTGATCATCAAAGCGAGTGTGTGTATAGAAAAACATGAAAATACTTTGCCATAATATATTATTTTCACATTTTAAAACTACGACCTTGAAAATGAACATTACACATTCATTTTGTAAACAAATGTATTTTTTATGCTAACCAAATTCTAATAGCTACTATCATTTATATAATTAAAAATTGTTTGATGACATGAAATCTATGTAAAATAAACCGTTCACCTTTTTTATGTTACCTCATTTTCTATCTCATAAAAACCAAAATATTTATCATTTTTAAAAACCTATTTTTGATCAGTAATACCTATCCATAGAATTATCTTAAAGTAAGATTAGCGTAATTGGGTTCAAGAGATTGTGTGATTGCTAGATCATGAGAGCAAGTGAAACTCACCACAGAGAGGTGTCCATTCTTAGCCTTGACTATCAGCAACTGGGAGCCTGGTGTAAAATCTATGATCCCTTCTTTTCCTTGAGCCGAATTGAACGTTATACTGTCGAGCAAAAAGGTAATTGGTTAACGCCTGGACACTTGGAACACATCTGGCGAGAAACCTTCTCCTCACCTGCCCTGGTTGATGTTGATGCTGTTGATTTTGTCGGCACATATTGCCACTTTCGTTAGCGTTTCAATGACATGTTCGTTCTGAAGCACCACGTCACCCTGTGACAACAGCATTCGTTTAAACTCGTGTACACGTGTTAAAAACAAAAATAAATTCATTTTGAATTACAGAAGCTTTACGAGGAATCACACACTCGACACGATCAAATCAGTGGTTCAATTACAAATTTACAATTCAATTGCAATACTTCAGTCATCTTGGGGCATTTCAACTGAACCCTGGAGGAACGTGACTGAGAAGAACGGCCTCCCTGATCTGAACACGAGTGGTGTTTTGTTCTGGACTAGGTATGGCTTGTCTATAACAACAGCATGTTCAAGTATAAGGATGTCCATCAGTGCACTGAGAAGAAGATCAGATTCAACCATATGTGTGAAGATGGCTATTTGGATCCGGAGGCTGAGAAGGAAGCTGGACCGACTTGGTGGTTCCAATATTGTGAGCGTCTGCTGGGAACTTATTGTGTCAATGAGGTCTTCACCTCCCAAGCAGGCGTCAAACTGAAGATGTCTTGCCTGGATTGGGCGGCCTGTGGGACATCTGAAGCAGCTGATAAAAACCAGCAGACCATACAAATTGCAGCTCGAGTGGTCGCAGAGGCAAGAACTCTGGTCTCTGAGAAGTTCAGTGAGGCCTTGGAAGAAGACTATCAATCAGCCTCAGAGAGATTCTGACAGACCATCTTAGGAAGGGGTTCCCTGCCAATATAGCCACAGTGATCTCAATGGGGATATAGTGGGATGGTGGAAGGAATATTTAGAAGACCTCCTCAACCCTTCTGCCATGCCTTCTGTGTTAGAAACTACTGAGGCAGGGTTGTAGGACTCACAGGCTGATTCCTTTATCCCCCTGACAGAGGTCACTGAGGCAGTCAGAAAGCTATCTCCTCAAAGTCCGAGGCCATGGTCCTCAAGTCCTCAATGGGAAAAGGGTGGTTTGCTCTCTACAGGTTGGAGGAGATGCTGCCTCTAGTGGAAGATCTTGTTCCCGAGTGGGAGTTAAAACAAACGTGAGATAGAGCTAAAGTCTGGGAATCTCTGCTGAGGCTGCTGCCCCCGCATCCTGACACCAGATAAGAATTACGTTTAGGAATAGGAATCACTTCTGTTGTTTTTATTGCCGAGTTGTTTCTTCAAAGTCCGGTTTCTCATCTAATTTTCACTAGTTCCACTAGATTTCCTAGTTCACTAGCTTTGTAACCAAGTGACATTATAAAGAGTGTCTACATACAAACTATCCACATAAGTACAAAAAATTGTTAAAAAGGCAAATAAAAAATGCATAGTAATAAGATACAGAGATGTAATTTGTGCTTCTTACTTTCTGCTTGTTGTCTTCAGAAGAAATGTGGAAAACGAAGACACCATCACTGAGAGAACTGACAGAAATCCCTGCAGAGAAACAACCATAGTGCTCGGAGCATCAGTTATCAGGATCAGACTACTAGTAGTAATTTTTCTGTTTTATTTCTGGAGCCAAGCAAAGATTAAATAAAACATTAAAATGGACTTCAATGAGCTGAGAAAATGATCTACGAAATCTTTTCACATAATGTGATTTGGTTAAAAATCAGGAAAATTGTACGTTGACCTTTATTGTCTATTGTAAGTCTTTAGGTACAATTTTTAGACATAAATCTGGATTTAATCTACTCGGGATTTTTTTAAAAATTGCAGTTTGTTTCTGCGATTTTGTTGGTTCTTACCTTTGAGTGTGTTGTAGTCAATTCGCTGCTTTAGCCTTCCCTCCTCTACAATGATGGCGCTGTTTGCCAAAAGGAGCAGTTGTCGGTTGCGAGCTTTGTATCCATTCCTGTCATACTTGGTAACGGGAACGGCGTACTGAGAGATAAACAGATGAGCTGTCAGCATAGCTAATTTATCGGGAAGCTAATTTATCCATTTATCCGTGGACCCACCTTCATCTTCTCACTTCCTAGAGTCTGCAGCACTTTAGGGTTGATGTCGTCTCCGTCTATCAAACACACATTTTGAACTTCAGAACTTGCGAGAGATAAAATAAAAAATGTAAAAAAGACACTCACTGAGTCTGGTGCCCACAAAAAGTTTGGGGACGCTTTGCGGGTAGTTGTCCTTCTTGTCCTTAAAGATTTCACTGGCAACCATCTTCTGCTCAAGCTGAACCAACAAGAACATAATATTGAGCTTTATTAGCAGAATCCCAGAGTAGATGGATAAGTATGGTTTTTAAACAAGTCACCTGGTGTTTCCATTCAGAGCTGATGTTCTTGCAGTACTTCCACACCATGTTCTGCATGCAGAGCTTGCGGAGATGTTCTGAAGCCTGTGGAAAAAATAAATAAATAAATAAATCGCAAAAAAAGTCGCATCTAGAGGAGCAGATGGATAAAGGTGCTGTAGACAAAAAGTGTGCCGTGTATATTTTATACACTTTTATTTCTCTGAATATGTGCAATTGTTACCATCTCGCCAACTTTCCTGCGGTGTTCCTCAGGGGTTCATTTTGAGTCCTATACTTTTTTCTGTTTTATATCCCTGCCACTCGATAATATATTGTAGAAGCGTTGTACTGTTGTTGTGCAGATGATCAGTAATCTGTCCAATCGGCTTGCTTGTCTTCAGAAAAACAAATGTTAAGTATGTTTTTACAGCTAAAAAGGCTGAAATTATGTGTTTTGGTCGGAAAACGGTGTCTGCCAGTATTACTAAGCAGTTTGGCCCCTAAAGTAAAATTTATGACTTTATTAGGATCCTTTGTTAGTTTTGATCCCATCTTATCTTTAGAAAAACAGCTCAGTGCTCTAGTAAAAAGCAGTTTGTATAAATTAAGATTATTTGTTAAAATTAAGAAGATGCTTTCCACGAAGGACTTGCAGACCCGTTCAACGATAATTCTGTTCCTTCTATTATTTCTATTGCACCAATGTCCAAATCTGCTTTGAAAGCTCATTATTACCATTTATTATTTAAAGTATAATTTTCTTGCTTTAGCTCTGTGGGAGTAAGTTTCCTTTGCTTATGACGTCTGGTGTTTTTGCTTGAATCGTTTACTTTATTTCATGCTTTTATACTTTTACAAATGTTTATTTTTTTGTTATCTCAATTAGAGTTGCATTTTCTGTTGTTTTTAGAAGTGCTGAACAGAATAAACTGATTTTCTAATCAATTTACTGAAATGCTGTGGGTCAAACAAAATTGTTTTTCATGACGCGGAACATCTTGTGTACCTCGATTAAAGCAGGAGGTGGTGTGGGCCAGCTCTTGTCCAAAACCGTTTTAGGTAGGCTTCTGTGCAGCTTCATAAGGAAAGAGTAGCGAACGTAGTCCAGGAAATACTCATTCTCTGGACAGCGCGGCTGCTGGCGATAGATGAAGCCTTTGATGAACCTGCAACCGGGATGAGAATAAAATCAGCTTTGAGCATAAAGAGACAAAGACGACGCCACGCACAGACCTCCGGATGGTGTCCACGGCTTCTTTTCTGCGCTGCGCTTTCCTGCGAGCCAGAATCCCTCTCCACCAGGACTGAACCTGGATAGCTGTGACAATACAGAAAAAAATACCAAATATATCAACTTTCATGAGGAAAGAAAAGATTCACACAAAACCAACTGAAAATCTACAAAAACATGTGACTTTAAACTGGATGACATGCTGCAATACTGACTTTAAACAACAGGGGCGCTGTATCACTTGTTCACAAATGGCTTATGTTTTATGTGTATGTGTGCAAGTTACATTTGAAAGCCGTTAAGAGCTCAATTCTGTTTAAGTGCTCCTATCTTATTATGAAAATACACAATTGTTGCTTTTACAAAACTCAGGCCAGTTTATAAAACTTCTAAAGAGAATTTCAGAACTTCTAAAACTTTATACATCTGCTGCATGGTTGCACCAAAATTCCCTTCGCTCACACTCTCACATTTATATTATTTTCAATTTTCAAATTTTCAAACCTCTAACATGTTTATGATATATTTTTTTTGTGTAATTATCCCATCGCAATAATCCCCAATATGAATCCCTGAACCCACCTGATTGTTGCATTTTGCGGTATTTGGATTTCTGACTGAAGCCCTTCCAAGACGACTGCAGTTTGGTAGCTATAGACAAATAAAAATTTGAGATGCTGTGATAAAACCCGAAATGGTTTGTGTGTTTAGCATTAGCACGTCATTAGCACGTCTTACCAAGACTGTGTTTTCGGACTTCAAGAGCATCTTCTGTAGCAAATAACGTTTTGGGGAAACGGATGAAGATCTTGGTTCTTAACAGAACATATAAACATCCTCAGTCTTCGATCACAAAACATGATTTCTGTCAAATAAAGGCATCTTCATCTAACCTGCCGAGTTTGTATTCCTCAGGTTTGTATCCGAGATGCTTGACCAGGGTGGCAACGCCATCCACTGGTCGACCGTCCCAGTTTGGCCAGGTATCTGGACACAGTGATTTATACCTAAAAAACATCAACGTCAAAAGAAAATCAGCACTTTTTTATTTTAGGCTACAAAACACTATTTTTCCAAATAGTGTTTTTGTTGACCTTTACCATTTAAAGACATTACAGACATTTAAAGGAAGTAAAAAGTAGTAAAACAGGATTATTAAGTAATGCCCAAGTTTACAAAAACACTTATTTATCATTTAGATCAGCTAATCTAGCTTGACTGAACACCAGATATATGCTAGTGTCATCTAGTGCAGTGATTCTCAACCATTGGGCCGCGAGCGCCACCTAGAGGGCCGTGAGAATATTTTTTTCCCACGATCGCGGGCCGCGAAGTCCGAGGAACAACAATGAGCTCCCCACCACTAGATGGCGCTGAGGTGTCAACACGCTCCAATAAGCAGCAGTCAGTAGCGGCAGACTTTTGACTGAAGGTGGAGGACGTTCTTAAAACGAACAAATGAAGATAAAAGTTACGACTTCAATTAGTTTATATTAATGGCAAAAATATCAAACGTTAGCTTAAACAGCTTGACATCTTCGTTTTCGCTTGCAATTTTTACATTTTTTCAGAAAATTAAGGAAAAATCTGAAACGAAAGAAAATAAAGCTTTCTACTAAAAAGTGAAGATAGCAAGAGAAGAAAATGTAAAAAGGAAACGAAAATAAAGCCAAAAAATCTTAACATTTGTCTTGTAATAGACAATAAATGTTTTGTTACTTTGTTACTACCTTAGAATTAAGTGTGAATGATTACTTTGTCCTAATTTTGTGTAAATATTGTCAAAATTAGTCCTATTTTCTTGAAATAAGTTTTTTTTTAAATAGAAATTATGTTTGACACAGAAATGTCTGAAACAAGAACTTTAAAGTGAAATTTTAATAACATGTTTCTCAATTTAAGAAGCTACTTTTATATTAAAGCCAATTAGAACAAGAACTGAAATGCAGAAACAAATCTACTCTGTAACAAAATGATTTGTCTTGTTTTAGGCTGTTACCAAGTACATTTTTAACCCGATTGGCAGATGATTTTATTTGATTTAAGTTTTGTTTCCTCATTTAGTTTTTTTTTTCCATGTATCCATGTATGATTTTTTGCATTTTGGTTTTGTCTGCCACTGTAGACACATTTTAATTATGTAACCTGATTTTTTATTTATTAATAATAATAATAATAATAATAATGAGTATTTGTAAGGCGCTTTTCACAGTTTTAACTGTCTCAAAGCGCACATGTAAATATGTAAGGGAAATGTTGCTTTTTATTCAATTTGTCGTCTGGATTGTTGGTGTTAACTAAGTGGCTGCGGTTAGACAAGACAAAGACCTTTGAATGTATTTTTATTACTACTGAATTTAAATTTAATTTATATACATTTCATGTGTTTTTTTTTTAAGTATACATATATATTTTAGATTAGTAATAAGTAAGCAAGAGCAAGTATAAGTAATAAGAGCAACTCCCTTATTCAGTGTTGTATGTGCAGGATTACAGCTTTCCTGATGATCTTGGTGTATCATATTATTTATTTATCTAAATTTTTGTGTATTTCATATAGTTATTAAATTCAACAAATCATGATTTG
>MU204210.1:73618-99272 GCA_017309775.1 Paedocypris sp. Pulau Singkep
TGTGCAGGATTACAGCTTTCCTGATGATCTTGGTGTATCATATTATTTATTTATCTAAATTTTTGTGTATTTCATATAGTTATTAAATTCAACAAATCATGATTTGGATTGGCTGAAATAATGTGTGTTTTAATGGGCCGCGGGACACTTTGATTTGGACAATTTGGGCCCCGAGGTCAAAAAGGTTGAGAACCCCTGATCTAGTGTCTAATGACATCTGGAGGACAATGACAACATTGCAAGGACAATTTAGTCAGACAATTGAAATCGTGAAGTTTGGCCTTGAGTGGTTAATAAAAGCGCAAAGTATTGTGCCTAAAATCCTAAACAAGACCAAAAAGTCTAACCAGAAAAAAAAAATGCATTCAGGCATCATTGGTTAGTTACTTGGTTACTAACCTCTGCAGGAAGGCTTCGTAGCGCCGGCGGTAGGCAAAGCCAGCTCTCCTCACTCGAAGATTCTCCATCAGACCAAGATACTTCACTTGGTGCCTAATCAAAACTTCATCAAAACGGCCTAAGACAAAAAGAGGGTGAAATGGAGAGGAGAGGAAAGAAATTGAGGATGAGAAAGACGGTGAGAGATGGAGAAAGAGAGGGGGGAGATTGAGAGCAAAAAAGAAGTAGAGGTTAAAAAAAAAAAAGAAGAAGAGAAAAGTGGAAGAATTGAGAGAAACAAGAGAGAAACAGAGAAACAAAGACAGAAAAAGAATGAGGGAGAAAAGAGTGTATGGGAGCAAAATGGACAGAAATAAAGAAGAAAGAGAGAGAAAATGATTGGGGCAGAAAGACGACAAGAAAAGAAACAAGGAGTAAACGATGAGAAAAGAATGAATGATAAAAAGATGAGAGAAATTGAGACAGAAAGACAAAAGAGAGAGAATTAAATCACAAATAGAACATTGTTTTGTTGTACAGAGCTATGTAATTGTGTGTGAAAACAAGTCAAAAATGAAAAAGAATGACTGAATCAATTCACCCACGAGTGAGCAAACACTGAGAGCTTTTCTTCTTACTAAACAAAGCATATTTGGCTTGAATTTTAATATTACAAGATTTTTTTCGATCAATATTGTCATTATTTTCCATCAATAGTTTGAAAACAATATTTTGTGATTTTGTGATACATAAAATGATATTTTATGTAAACCTTTCAAACACATATGAACAGTATGATATTTTCCGTCACTTTTTAAAAAAATATTTTGTGATTTTGTGATAAATAAAATGTAATTAATTTAGATTAATTACAAAACAATTTAGATATGTAAACAATTTAGATAATATGTAAAAAAAAAAAAAAAAAGTAAGATTAATATGTAAACCTTTCAAACACATGAATAGTATGACATGTAATTTAATTATATTAGTTAAGTTAAAAACAGAGTAATTCATCTTCAAAATTAATTCAGTTTAAACTTTTGTTAAAAAATGAAATTAAGTTAGTCCTTCACAATTTTGTCTCTAATTGAATTTATGCAGTTTTCCCCCCTAAATAAACAAACAATCGCAAAATGCAACAATGCAAAAAAAAAAGCGGTTTTCACTTTAACCAACAAAAAAAACCTGACACGTCAGATCGACGACATACCCGCTTGCTTGGCATCGTTGGGCTTGATGCAGCGCACGTACGACGGTTCCTTCGACATCAGGATTTCCATCAACTTGGCCAAGCTGTTCTTGAACTGAGTAGCTGCCTGGTGGAGAAAGAGAGACGGAGTGAAGAAGAGAGTGAGAAGAGTGAGAACACAAGCCGCAGTGTGCGCATCCAGCCAGGCGGTGACAATCGTAGCTCTTGACAATGCCAGCAAACAACCCAATCACAGCGGCCCACACACAGTGGAGCTCCGTGGAGTGGGCACACTGTCCTGGAGTAAAGTGGTCATCGCTGTGTTGGGTCATTCAGTGTGGGAGTCCAGAGATTCTCCATCTCATGGACGGAGGCCAAGACCCTCAAGATCGTGTGTTATAATTCCACCGTTCAGACCCTCTGTCACTTTGCTAGTGTTAAATTGTGAGTCTAGGAGCTTTACGTGACTAACAAGAGTAAAGCTAAGAAAAAGTTGACACAAAATGAATGAAGAGAAAGTTGGAGAGAAATAATTAGTTGGTGAAGGGGGGAGTGAGAAAGACAGGAACAAAGAGAGAAGGAAAGAGGAGGACAAATACATTAGTGTGAGGGGAGAAAGAAAGAAAGTGGTGAGAAAAAGAGTAAAGGAAAAATAAGAGGATGAACGTTTAATGACACTGAAGGAGAGTAAGAATGAGAGAAAAACAAAGAGCTAGCAAAAAAGCGAGTTAGATAGCAAGCATGCGTGTGTAATGCAAAAAGCATTACATTTGAACATTTTTACATACCATATTTACACAAATATAAGCACCCCCCCTGATTTTTCAGGCACAAAATACAATTTTTTAAATCAACGTTTCTGGTCTCTTCAAGCCGTGTGAAGAGGAAGGATTATTATGCGTGGAAAATTCGCAAAAATATTAATGTGTGCTTACATTTGCATAAATATGGTAATTAGCATGATTTATGCATTTAACTTTAGCATTAGCCTTGCACTACAGTTGAACAATAAAATAATCTACATGTTTTGTTATTTGACTTGCGGACTGGAAATGACTCTAAAAGCAATTTTCCTCTTTAATAAGGTGATAGAATCAGATCTTACCGTCTCTGGTCGCTTCTTATCGGTCAACTCTTGGCGGTCAAAACACTGTGTGAGGATTTTGTTTTCGGACTTGCACATGACCTGAACACAAGCAGACGTAAGTGTTTGTTAGCCACTTTTCCTCTACGATGGTACAGTGATCTACGAGTGAACTGACAAATATTCTAAGATGAGAGCTTGAAATGAGTACGATAAATTAGACAAGCGAGCAAATTGAGATTCAAACTCGGCCACAGAACCGATTAAACTACTTTAGCAGGCCAAATATTACTGTAGTGCATTCTTCTCTCTCACCTCCTTCAGGTTTCGAAACAGAAGGTCATTGTTCTTGTCCAGAAAGCCTAGACAATAGAAAAACAAAACACGTTACACGCTTTATTTCTTATTGGAGATACAAATAAGAGTAAATGATTGAACAAAACATCAAGAGCAACTAAAGTCTAGCCTGGGAAAAACAGAAAAACACCAGCATTAGTTTTGCTTTAGAAAGATCTGTTTATTATAAAAAACACTACAATCTCATAGATTCACCTCCCGTATCTTTATTTATATAAAAAAAGACAAAAAAGTACAATTTTTTTTGTTTGTTTCATAATCTTCCATCCGTCTCACCGTTCACGTTGTAGTTGACGTCTCCTGCGTAGTGGCTCAGTCTGAATTCCTCGCGACCCATCACTTTTCGAGTTTTACCATCAGCCAGCTTGTGCCTATAATGCAGAATTATGAAACCATTACTCAGAGTCAGACTACAGTTAAAAATACAAACACATGACAAAACTGCATGAAAATGTAAAAACAAATGGCTTTTAATAATGACATTGTTAAATCTAGACCAAACAATGATTCAAATTCATTGTGAACACAAACAAAACAATGATTTATATTAATCCAATTCCATTTTAATTGTGATATACAAGTATTTGCTGCTGGTTTGTCATATGGAGTTAGAGTCTGACGTAGCTAGTGCTTAGAGATGGGGCGACTGGCGCTAGAACTGAAAATCCTTATTCAGGCCTGACTAATGCTAAAGATGGCAAGATTGACACTGAAGTTGAAAATTTCAAGCTAATGCTAAAAATAGTGTAACTGCCACTCAAATCCATGCAGGGCTAGCTAATGCTAACGACTGACGCTAAAACCTAAATTGGTCATTGTCGTAGGCCCTCGTCATCACAGTCATGCAGCCTTGGCTAATGCTAAACCTAGTGTGACTGACGTTAAAATTACATTAAAATATTCTAAAGCATTAAAATGTTGCTTTTAAGGGCCTAGCTTTTGCTAAAAATTACACGACTGGTGCTAAAATTTAAACTGATTGTAAGCAGTCCTGGCTAATGGTAAAATGGCGTGTCTGGTGCTAAAGCTCAAAATGCACATGCAGGCATCGCTAATGCTAAAAACGATGTGACACTGAAACCTTCCATGAAGGCCAAGCTATTGCTAATGGCGCTAAAAATGACGCTAATTGGCAGATTTAGCTAATGCTTAAGACACTGCGACTAACGTTAGGAAGTGGGCATGACCGCCGACGGTGTTCTCCAGCTTCTCCAAGAACGTGATGTCGCTAGCGTCTCCAGGCCGCAGACACTCTTCATCCTGAAAAAAGAAGAGCCGTGTCAGCAAACACGGCGCGGATCGACTCCCCACAAAAGAATCTCACCAAAATGGAAATGATTCCTTTAAACTTCTCCTCCACCAGGTCACAAATGATCTTGTTGTTGAAATATTGCACGGGCTCCCACTGGAAAAACAGAAAATGTCAGGATCCGTGATGTACGTGGAAAACATTTGGGGTGTTTTTTTCACTGGGAAATTCAAAGTATTTCGAGTCGGCTGCATTCTCAGCCCACCACGTGCACGAGACAACGGCTTCTTTACGCGTGGCGGAGTGTGTGGAGAACTTCTGATTTGCATGGCATTAAATATCCTCACCGTGATTCCCTCCGCCTCGTACTCGTCCTGCTCCGACTTCAGGGTCAGTTCAATAAAAAGCTGCTGCAGCTTCTCGTTGCAGTAGTTGATGCAAAACTGCTCAAAACTGCACAGATAGAAACAGAGGAAGTGATTAGGTTAGATTAGATTAAACTAGATTCAACTTTATTGTCAGAATGTACTGACAATATATACAAAATATACAGAATGTACATGTACAGAGAAGATATGAATCGGACAATAAAAACAGTCCATACAGGAGATATGATTCTTATTTACAGGTTCTATGAACAGGCTATATACACTGTATACACTGAACTATTTACAGTATTATACACCATATAGAAATTAGAATTTTACATAAGGATATGTACAGGCTAGTGCAAAAATGTGCAAGCTTATTAGTGCAATGACTATGAGTAGAGTGCAGATGTAGATTTCACAAATCATCTTGTAATCACACTAATCTGTGATTATATTCACAGAATAGTGTGATTATAATTAGATCAAATTAGATCAAACTAAGAGAGAGAGAGAGAGAGAGAGAGAGAGAGAGAGAGAGAGAGAGAGAGACACACACACACACACGTGGAGAGAGTGAGAAACAAAGAGACACAGAGAAAAGGTGTGCACACACGCACAAAAAAGTGTGCATGAACACATAGAGGGAATCAGGAAAAATAGAAAGACACACACACGCACGCACGCGTGCACACACACACACACACACACACACACACAGGGAAAGAGTGATTATAACCACTGAAAAGGTAGATCTAATGGGGATCTAATTAGGAAGAGATGGATGGGTAGAGGGAGAAAAGCAAAAAACAAAGAAAAATAAGAAACGCACACCCACACAGGGAAAGAAACAAAAACTCAAGAAAAACAGAATAAAGGTGAGACACAAAGAAAAAGACAGAGAAACAAAGATAGACAAACTGACATAAACAAGACACACACAAAGAGAGACAGATAGAAAATCAAAAAAGTAAAGACACTCAAAGACAGAAAACAAAAAAGATTCAGAGACACACACACGCGCACACACACACACACACACACACACACACACACAGACGCACACACACACACACAGAAAACCACAAAGAGAAAGAGAGGCACACACACACAAAGAAAGAGACAGACAAAAAGAGAGCAATACACATATAGAACACACACAGTGACTGAGACGGACAGAAATAGTGAGAGTGAGACAGACGGACAGACAGACTCTACCTGTTGGTTTGAAAGACCTCGAAGCCATAAATGTCCAGAAGACCAATGACAGAGGTGTTTTTGCTACTGAAGGAATCGTCCTGCAAGTGAGAACAGACAGCGTGTCAGTACCGTTCTCCACCACACGGGACCAATGTCAATCTAACAGTGAAGTCCTAACCTTGAAGGCCAGAGAGTCGTTAATTTTGTTGACCAGCCATGTAAAAGTGCGTCCGTATATGGCTTTAGACAAGGCGTCGCGTGCGGAAGCGGCCTGCTCTTGATTCAGAGGGCTCATCAGCTAGGCCAGACAGAAAGGAGGAAATATGGGAAAACGTTGCACATTGCACACAAAAGTCACAAAATAATCTAGAAAAACTCAGAAGACTTCTGAATACTGAAATGTTCTAAAAAAAAATTAAAATAAAAAAGGTCTCCCCAAAAATAAGACCCATATTTGTTTCAATTATTATTATTAATTTTAATCAATTCATTTATTTTCATCAACTTAAAAAAAGAAAATTAAGAAAATGCCATTATCTTTTGTAATATAATGGCTGCAGCGCTATTTACGGTTGTGTTTATATTCATTATGTGCCGTGTTATATGGCTATATTTACAGTACTTATTTATTTATAGTGTGTGTGCAGTGTTATTTATGTTCATTTAGACACGTTTATTTACTTGCTTATTTTTCATATAGAAGTGTATATATATATAATATACTTATTCCTCTATATATTCTGTCTGCTGTTGTGACATGTAATTTCCCAGCTGTGGGACAAAAAGAGGCATTTTCATTCATTCAAATGGCCTCTATTTTTTTTTTACATGCATTACTTGGGGGGGGGGGGTCATATATTAATATACCAATACGCTTTGAAAAAAATACTATTGCTACAGATGTAAAGAACTACAAGTTACAGTGGTTATACCATAAACACCATAAATCTAACTTGAAATTTTAAAAACTTGTTAGATTACAAAGGTGTTATAGACATGTGTCATTTACATTTTTTACCATTGTTGAAAAATGGTACCACTTTACAAAAGTGTAATTTGTTAACATTAATGTTAAATTAAACAGAAAAAATCCCACAAAATTCCAAAAAAGCACACACTAAAACAAAATGTGTGTGTTTTTTTACGATATTGTTAAATTTGATACGATATTGTTGAAGACTAGTTACAACTGACCACACTGTGTGTGTTTACAGTGGGTTTTCAATTCAATTTCAACTTCAGAGTTTTTGTTTTTTTTTTTTATAAATGGCTTTCATTGTCACAGTATCTCCCAAAGCAGATGGACAACAAAACGATAATTGAAATAATTAATAAAATCATTGTTGATTTTGTTTTAATCATGAAAAACTCACTATATGATTTCTGTGGTACCATACTTACTTTGGGAGCAAGTTAATGAAAATAGCAAAAAGCATTTTTGCTTTGGTTATTGCACACAAATTACATTTTTTTACTTTTTTTACAATTGTGTCAACTTTCTTATAGAAAGACATTGCACCAAAAAGGCCATTATTTGTTGTGAATCCTAACAAAACAAAACTGTGGTCTTCTAATAATCTTGTGCATTCTATTTATTTGACATGTCAATAAACAGAAGCATGTTGGTGGACCTTTAGCCAGCAACACAATCTACTCTATAAGGTCAGAGGAAACGAGCGAGCGGGTATGTCACAATATTCAAGAACATGTCCGAGTTGTAATGAATGACACGTTCAAAACGTAAAAAAAAAAAAAACACATTGGGTTTATTGTATGTTGCCACTTGTTTTGTGTAACTTTGCACATGCATTAATCTCCACTTATTCTGTGACGCGTATTTTAGGAGTTGAGTGAATGAGTTCAACATAAGTTTGAAATGAAAATTTACTTTATTACGTCTGAGGAAAAATGTATTTTACTTTTATGCATATTTTTCATTACGTTCATTCGTTCTAATCAGACTTGTGTGCGTGTCTTATTAGTTGACTTCAGTCAATCTCATCATCAGTTCTCGTGCTTTTGCATAGTGGAGAAAATTTGCATAGTTTTTAAAGTGTTTAAAAACAGAAAATTACTAAGAAAACAATAGTATGTTTAATTCCAGGCGGCTTTACGTCAAAGCAGACGTTATTACACAGTGGATAGCAATTAGTAAGACTTTAACACAGGCCGGTGTTACTGCTCTTTTGTGGAACTTTGCTGCCCTCATGCGACCAAAAAAAGAAAAATGGAGGAACGATTCTAGAATACGTGTCAGCCTACCGTATGAAGTGGTTTATTATCAGACAAAATTTGAAGAGTTCTCGAATTGCATTAACAATCCGTTGCCCATCAACGTGCAAATCCAGTAAAATTCGAACGAGAATGTGAACTCAATTCAGCAGGCCAATACGCGAGTCGAATTCCCGCGCGCCATTCGAGAAGTGACAAAATCTGCCAATCAGCGTTAGTGGGCGGGTCGGCAGTTAATGAACGTGCAGATCAATGATGATTTTAAACACCATCCCGCTGGGGCGCCGCTAGCAGTTTTGGGCCCCATCAGTGGCGGTTCTAGGCATGGGCGAACGGGGCAGTCGCCCAGGGCGGCATTTTTTCAAGCCACGGGCGCTCGGAAAAAAAATATATGCGCGGCCGCAATGCGTTTTTCTGCAAAGTATCATACGTTTGTGATGGCGACCCGTTTGTGTGTCGTGGCAGATAACGAAAAGAGTGAAAAAGGAGGGAGAGGATGAGCGCAAAAGGCAACGCACTTGTGTCAGTGTGTGAGTGAGTGAGTGAGTGAGTGTGTCTCTCTCGAGAAGGGAGCAGCCCCGCCCCCGCCCGGGCTAAACTACCGCAAGTCTGTGACGGGCGGGGGGCGGGGCTTCAACGCATCACTCATTTATTAAGGATGTACACGTCAATTACAGTATTAATTGTCACACTCCTAATAAGCAAACATGTTTTTTTAATCTAAATTGTGTCAAATGCATAAAAACATAGGTAAAACAAAGCAATCCAGATGTATTTGTTTACACTCTTGACTTGGGTTGAGGGATGTGGGATAAATATGATGACTTGATCCCCAATTTGCAAAACAAACGATTGGGATTCGTGAGAGATGAAGAAAAAAAAACACAAAAGCTGTCAGGTTCACAACGTAGAAAAAGTCAAAAGAAGATGAGGAAAAACGAGCAAAAGATAAAGTTATGCAATCTCTCTAAATTTTACAGTATTCATGTAACATATTTCGTACGAAAACTTAATCAAGGAAGGCCAGAAAAGTCAGATTTCAGCTTTTAGTTCTTTATTTTAAGGTTCTGTTTGATTCAAAATATTTAACATATTTATTCTATATTTAATTTGTGTTATTCTTTATATTTAAAATGTATAGTTTTATATAGCTTCATAAAATATAATATTTAAAAAACATTATATATATATATATATATATATACTTATATATATATATATATATATATATATATATAGGAGAAGTCTCGCCCAGGGCGCCATACAGTGTAGAATCGCCACTGGGCCCCATGAAAGCATTTTGTGATGTTCCCTAAACTAGTACGCCTGCACCCTATCTTAAAATGCTGGAGAAATGTAAGTGTTTCAGCACTTTTGTCAAGAACCTAGTCCAAATAAATACCTTGTTAAATGGCAAAAATCTCTGACCTTACAATACATTTTGAAATAAATCATAGTGAAAGAAATCATTTCAAATGTGTTTAGACTTGGAGAAAAAAGTGGAAACTTTATGTGTATTTTGGTAGTTGAGGCTGAGTCTGAAGAGACTGAAAAAATCTGTAATTGTGGTGTCTTTCATGGTGGTAGTTATGGGGAGAGTTTTCTTGCTATTAAATGACGTTATAAAGGAGGACAACATTTCCAACCATATGTAATCTCGCGTTCACACTATTGCAACAGAGGTGTTTACTGTAGCAACACCTCTTACAAATATTTCACCTACAAACACTGCAAACGTACCTCTTCTCCTTTGGCGATGATCTTTTTGTGTGTTAGAGCCTCTTTAATAGCCATGCCGTCAACTCCCAACAACTGCAAGAAAACGCAGAAATAAACCCCTTGAGTGAAATCTAGCTTGTGGTTTCAGTCTAGACTATGTTATAATTACCCTGGCCAAGTATTTAATCTGTGTTTCTGTGGTGATGTAGGAACTGCCGCTGTCCTCTCCTCCATACTGGACATTTCCCAAATGTAAAACACTTGCAATGATGTTTAAAAGCTCCTGTAAAGACAAAAAAACAGCAATGAATTTAACATTTTTGTATTTTTCATTTGTTCTTGTATTTCATTAATAATGTTGTTAGATAACAGTATGTGTGAATATACAGTGGTCACACAGTTTTGCAGAACTTTTAAACAGCTTTATGTATGTATGCATATATAAAAAAGCAATATAATAAAATATTCACTTTTCCTTTTTTAAAATATTCATCTGTAATTCAGAGCAAACTAAAAAAATAGGTTGGCAAAATAAAAAGTTTCTTAGTGGGTGAAATTTTATGTATGCATTCTGTAAATGGTATTTCAAAAAAATCATGTTCTGTGTATATTGCTACTAGACAACAATAACTCAACAGCAATGCAATTACAGTATAAGAAAAAACAACAAGCCAATACAGTAATTCTGAATAACAAAGGGATATGGAAAATCAATGAGGAAAGTAAGATTTATATAGTGGAAATGTCAAAAATTGATCAATTAAATAATAGAAAATTGAACAAGGCCGAAACATTTCTTAGTTTTGCAAAAAAGTGAGTGAAAAAGCATCCATGTATTTTTTTTATTAATTTAGTAAAGTTACTTCTCTATATTATATTCATCTGCCTTTAAACTCGACATGACTTAATAAATGTAAACCAGGAATTTGTGGTCCTGAATGCAGGATACAGCCCCTGTAAAGGTGGCCAGCCAATCACAAAGCAGGAGGTGTCTCCACAGACACAGACACAGACACAGACACACACACACACACACATGGCCAATTGACACAAAATCCACAGTTTAAACCAATTTTATAAAAGCTGAAGCATAAAAGAAAGTGGTCAAACCTCGACTTCGTCTTCAGTGAACCCAATGACGGTCAGGGCTTTCCTCACCAACTTCCACTCATTGCGGTCATTTATGGAGCTGACTTTAGGACAGTTGCCCTGAAAAAAAAAATAAACAAAACATACAAAGTCATTTTCCTCACTTGCTCAGCAAAACGGAGAAAAGGAAGGAGGCGTCCTTCCTGACTTCCTCTATTAAACACCGGGGGGCGAGAGAAAAGGACATTCCTGCATAGCTGTGGGGAAAGTAAGGATTCGCGATGCATATTCCAATGAAAGCAGTTCAATACATAAACGTGTATAGGAAATTAATGCAAATAGTGTCAAAATTTTTTTAAACATGTTTTTAAACTGTTGAATGTCATTTTATGTGGCCCACGAGACCTTAAAGTTTTTAATGTTTAAAAATAAAAACCAAAAAATAAATTAAGAGCATGCATTGACCAAAAACTGCATTTCCCACAATCCCTTTCAACCGCAAAAGTGTTTCCACAGTTTTACGGTAATTTTCTTTATTCACTTGGACCGTTTGATCCTTCATTAAGAAACTGATGTGTCTTTTCATAAGCAGACAAAATTGAAAAGGATATACTGTATGTTAGAGCAACAAGCAAACATAGATTTTCCATGCAACTGCAATTGTCACTTGAATAAGTTAATAAATAATGAGTTATTTAACATAAAGGAGTAGTTACATTTATTTTACATTACATTTGATTACATTTAACAAGTTACACCCGGCCCTTTGAGGACAGCCATTATGGTGATGTGGCCCTCGGTGAAAATGAGTTTGACACCCCTGATTTAGATCAATAAGTGTGTTGTCATGTATTAATGATGTAATTGTGATCCTAAACAAATGATAAATAAGTAATTATGCTATGAAATTGCATGTGTTGTGACTATGGCTGAAGTTTTGCAAGTTTGATTACGGTAATTTAAATAGCTGAGTTGCATCATATTCAAAAAGTAGCGGCATTTCCTTCAAATGTAAACAAAAATTGTGTTTATTCGATTAAAATTTTTGCCTTGACCTGAAAGCAATGTGGGTCCTGTTGATACAAGAATTCACAATAAAAAAAAGCTTTTGCACATTTATGCATATAAATGTTTGTGACAGACGGTGTGAAAAAGAATCGAAAGCACGACAGACAGACCACCAGTCGTGAATCAGCTCTCACCTTCACCAGATACTGGTACTGTTGGGCGTTTCGTTCCAGGCCGAGCCTCCGCAGCAGATCCTCCTCCCCGCCCTCGATGAGCTGATAGAAGATGTGGAAGTTCCTCTCGCCGTTGCTCTGGTGCACCACACGTGACTTCTCCAGCAGGTAGTTCAGGATGTGGCCTCCGATCGGAGCGCCCTGCCAACGGGGACACCCGGGGATAGAAGCAAAGGGGATAATACCGGGTTTCTGACAAGCGTAAGCATGCGAGCATAGTTCCACAAAGAGCACAAAAAGACAACAGTGGATGCAGCCAAAACCCCGACCCAGGAAGACATGGTTGTGGGGCAAAGGTGTGTTGACAGATCACAGCAGTTGAGGCGTCGTTTGATCATACACAATAAAAAGATTGTAAAATGCTGGTAAACCTCACCTTGAAGTCAAACTGAATGTCCATGTATTTCCCAAAGCGGCTGGAATTGTCGTTTCGTAAAGTTTTGGCATTCCCAAACGCCTGTTAAGAGAAAAAGTAAATAAAGATTATTACAGTGGTACCCTGACGTACGAAATTAATACATGCCGAGAGCCGTCGGCAAAAATTCTGTTATCTGAGCCTCACGTGATGTAATGCATATAATCCGTGCAATGACCTCGTAAACTCAGACAATTTTCGTTGAAATGTTAAAATATTGGTAGAAAAATGTAATGAAAAACGTTACAGAGCAGTTGTATAGTTTGCCCTTTGGCAGGCGTTTATAAAGGTACAGTATATAAAGATACAGCGGACAATCTCACTTGGACGGTTACTGCCATTTTTGAATTACGTCACGCAAATCTCGGATATTTCCATAATCTCGAGAGAATGGAGACACTTAGCGCGGACACGGAACAGACGTCGTCATATTGCTCCGCACAAATTACTCAAGTGTAACACAACAATAGTGCATGTAACAGCTTTTAGCTTATGTGCTAAAAAAATAAAGTGTCCTGTGTGCACGGGAATTTGAAACAGAGCTGAATACAATCTTATTTTATACTTTGGAAGCAGGATCTCTGAAACCAACTAGTGTTTTTGTTTATTTTATGTGCGTGGCGACTGAACAACTATTTTTTACACTTCGAGACCGTCTTATCCATGCCTGCTAGCGGTAAGAACAAGTCAAATTTATCGGAACTTGGGACATCTAGGACATTGGCAAGTTGGGTTACCACTGTATTTAGCTTTTTCACAGTTAGGCAATGCAAATTCATTTCAACTCGCAAACTCCAAATTGGCAAATCATTTGAAGCAAGACCCATCTCACATTTAAGAAAAAGTTTAAAATTGTTAATAATGCGGAAATGTTTTCAGTCAAGCGCACATATTTGGAGGGACGTATTTAGTGCTCCGTATGTTCAATAGAGGCAAGGCCGGTGTCATCCTTTCAACTCAAAGGGACTGAAATCGTTTTGATCATTCACATATGCAGAAATACCAGTTCTTAAATAATTGTCTCTAATCCCGGCAAACACGAGACGCCTACTGTATACAGAATGAAACCAACACATTACAATGCGCCATTGCGAGAACACAGGCAACCGCCACATCTGCTAAACATCTGGCCGTGTGAACGTCTGAACGGCTTCCTCTGGCCTTCCAAATTTAAACACTCTACGAGTGAGTTCCAGTCTTATCACACGGTTAATAACAGAGCAGTGTAATTGCAGCCGAGAAGTACAAACTACCCAGAATAAACCTGATTCTTTTGGCGCTGCAAAAGAAGAAAAGAAGTCTAATCTTACTTTATGACTGCAAGTCTTTATGACATATCTAAGTCAGAATAACAGCTTTGTTTTGTAGCGGAAATCTCTTGGTTTATCGCAGCAATTAGGTTTTATCGAACACTTTGCCAGATTCCCTCACTCTTCGCACTAGACCAAGTGTCATGGCTGTTTCAAGATGCTGCTTCGTCGAACCTCTCAGTTGATGCATGTTTAAAAATGTGGAGGACGTAAGATTTAAAAGATCAAAAGGACAGATGGCTTCCACATTGCAAAAACTACTTTTTCGCGAGAAGTTCTGAAACGTACCCACTGTGATCAATGATTTGTATCACGTATATAAAATGGTTTGTATAAAATCTCAATTGAATACAGACAGAAAGAATTGGATGCTTTTATTCTAAAGGTGCTACTAGAAGTTCAGATGTCTGACTTGTGGTTTTCTGCTTCTCCTTTACCAACTTTGGGGATACTCCTTTACAAACGTACTGGGAATGTGGGTTTTCTTTCACCAGGTTAGGCGTCACAGTTTGTTACACACTTACACAAATACCTTCCAGACATTGTACAAAATGACTAGACAGCTTACAACATCAGGCATGTTTCAAAAAATTTCAGGCAGCTTATTTCTCAGTTGAAATAACATGAGTGTCAACACCAATAAAAGCACTTATAAATCCCTCGATATTACTTTCACATAGCCACTTGTATATCACTTGTACATTAGCCTTAGCGAGTAATTACCTCCAGAACAGGATTGGACTGCAGTAGGCGATCTTTAACGGTCTGCACATGCTCACTGGCAGGACAGGTGAAGGCGTAGTAGTGCAAAACTTTCTTCGAGGCTTCGGTTTTTCCGGCACCACTCTCTCCGGAAATAAGGATGCACTGGTCGCGTCTCTCGGTCCTCATGGAGCGGTACGAGTTATCAGCCACGGCGTAACTGAACAGAAAGAGATTTTTTAAAATACAAACACAAATATCCACAATAGACTCTTGAATGATTTGCCACAACACACACAGATTGTAAATACAAAGATATACCAATATAGAATAATTTTTTTACATTTTAATCCTAATACATTTTTTTTTTACAATATTGACTGCCTAAAAACATTTGGGATAAGAAATGTATTTGTAGGATCCAGTGCATTGTACAATACGAAACAATACAATTTCAACTCAAATCGAATGATGACATGCTGAAATTGTGTACTGAAAAAGTGTATGTTTTTTTTTCCAAAAGCAGTTTTTCTGGTTTATAGCTGAGTGACGTGCAGATCCACTTTCTGGCACAAGGTGGCGAGCCCCCCAGTTGGCAACTTTGACTTTTTTTTAAGCCATTTAAACTTTTTAAATCACAAAGAATACATACACATCTCAAAGCAAAAACTACAGATGGAAAAAAAGTACAAAATTAGACGCAAAGACAGCGGAAAGAGGCTGATATAGGATGTTTGGAGTTCTATTAAAAAAAAAGTACATTTTAGTTTGAACTTTTTTACAATTCATACAAACACACATACAGGTGTTAGTACAGTTATTGACAGCAGTGTTACATAAGCAGCGTGCGAATGGGGCTGCCGATCAGTTTCATGGGGAAATAGCAGTGTGACACTGGAGAGGATCTGTGTTATTTCAGTCTGTATGAGAGCCAAGAAAACACCCTCCTCAGGTCTGTACTATCAGCTGCGTGCTTCACCCGTGCCGAGACATTGGTTATAAACGACATCACCGCACTGAGACCTCAGATACGCCAAGACCTCAAAGGTAAACATCGATAAAAGACTGATCGAGTGCGACTGACGTCCAGACATCCAGAGCCGATTAATCTACGTGTAATAAAAACAAAGCTGGGACAGATTTTCAGTGCCAGATTGTTCTCCTCGGTTCCTGTGAGAATGTTTTCACTTTTGGGGTCTCCAAATACCTTCTAGTCCAAACTCATAAACATCAAACGAATCTGAAGGTACAGTAGGCTGAAAACACGATGATTGCATCAGGACAACAGAGATACGGGAGCGTCTGCGTGTCAATTTCAAACCAGAGCAGGAATTTTCATGATGATTCCCTGGGGAGATCCCGGTAGCTGAAACGTTATTTGATGTTTGCAAGTAAAATGAGAGCTGCTGTAAAAGTTGAGTTTGAAACGAGTACATTTAAACCGGTTAGATCAAGACTTCTCATTCTCCCAGAAAACAAGTCATAGCATGTTTGAAATTATGGGTATCATCAATCCGACCAATCCTCAAAAAGTCCTAGTTGTGAGAAAAGTTCTTAGACAAACTAGTGAAGTTTCTGTAACATGACTGCTATGTTTCTTGTGTACACCTATATACACAAAAACACACAAACACACTCATTGGGTGCACCTGCCCAAATGCTTGTTAAAGCACTTTGGCGTCAACAACATGAAAGCATGGATCCAATCTGTCTTGTATCAGTGACTAATTTTCCTGGCACACTTCATGCCCATTTGTACCACTAAAGAATGGTGTCAGTGCCACACCCTACCTGGGCATTGTTACTGACCCTGTACCATCTTCTGATAGCTACCAGCAGGATAATGTGCTATATTATAAAGGGCAAATCATCTCAGACTGGCTTCTTGAACATGATAATGAGTTCACTGTACGGCTTTTACATACTGCAATTACAATCATTATGGACCAACATCTTTGAGGAATGTGTCTAGTATCTTTGTTAATCAATACAACTAAAGGTCATTGTCATAGTGATAATCATAGCCATATTTTTAACACCAACTACTAATGAATAAAAAGCAACAATCCTCTTACATATTCACACGTGCGCTTTGAGACAGTTGAAACTGTACCTTACAAATACTCAGAATTTGAACTTTAAAAAAAATTGCCACATTGGGTCAGAAAGTGAATCAGAACATCACAGGGCTCAAAACATGAAAGCATTCAACCTTAATTAAATATAAAACAATTATAATCATATATTTACTGTTCATAATTCATTGTATGTCTCACATGTGAGGGGAGACTTCATAAAAGTTGACGCCCCTGTATCGCTCCATGTGCTGCTTGGTGTAGATCTCCAGCTCTTTGTAGGGGTTCACCGACACCAGCACCGAACCGATGTAAGTCTGTCCGAGAAACACGGTAAAAGCACGGTAAATAAGTTACCATCAGCAACACCACAATTTCCATTTCAGAACTCTTACGTAAATCAGGTTCTCCTTGAAGCGCTTGCGGAGGTTCTCGATGAAGGCAACCTCGCTGGTGTAATTCTCCAGCAGGACGAAATCCTGCACGCCCACCCGGTCTCTGGCGGTCAGGGCGCTCTCCATCGTCACCCGGATCCCGTCACTGCCCACAGCCTGGCACAGAAAAAAACCACAGCACGTTAACAACCGCACTCTCTAGGAAACTCAAGCTGAAATCACTTGGACCACTGGAATGGTTCAAAAGAATCTCGGCCGATCTTTACCAAATCTTAAAAAAAGTGTAGGTATTTTTAATTTTAGGTTAGGTCTTTATTTTTAGAGTTGGTTTTTGTCATGGTAGGTCTGCTTTTCAGGCCAGGTCTTTTTCCAGCTTATTTTTCTAGGGTAGGTCCTTATTTAATAGGTCTTCTAAGATACCGTAGGTCTTGTTTTTTTCTTGAGCAGTCTACACAGTTCCATCACAAACATGGCATGATACAACAACACAATATCAAATGAAATGCAAGATAAATTTGATATACCGCGCATTAGGGGTGGATATTTCATTTCATTTTTCATCTGTATATCTTGTTTTTATCGTATATATATCGAATATTGTTCATCTTTTTATTGTATTTCCCTTTGCACATTTGGCATAACATTTTATCTTTATATCTTGTTTTTACCGTATTATATCTTGGTTTATTATTTTTTTTAAATGTTTTTCCACTTTTTGTTGTACAGTTGCACATTTTGTTGCATCTCCTCCATCTGTGTTTAAAAGCTGGAACAATCACAAACACATTTCAATACATTTTGTACCACGTGTAATTTGTGACAATTGAATTTGATGCACCCTGCGCTTGATTTCACTTGAGTTGATTTCTGCGGGTAAGCAAATTAGTATTGCAATATTGCAATTACCGGTATGGTATAACTTTGAAAGCTAATCGTTTACCATTTGACACTACATTGTAAAACACAGTCAGAAGTTGGTAAGAAAACACATCCTAATTTTTGCATGTTTTATGTTACAGAAAAATTCAACTGCTCTTTTATAATCCCCGCTACTACACTAAAAACATCAAAATGTTAAATGTTAGTGCTAATTATGGCGCTGAAATACAATTTTTCTTGCTTAAAATTAGAGCTGCAACGACTAGTCGACGCCGTCGACGTAATAGAGTACGTAAATACGTCGACGCAAAAATCGCGCGTCGAGTAGTCGCTTTTTGCTTTCATTTTTTTCAAACATGGCGGCGCGGGAAACTAACGGAGCAGACGATGGCAAATAAGTGGTCAAAAGTGTGGGAAACATAAATGGATGATCGAGGTCTCTGTCGTTAGGACACATTTTGGCTTCAGGAAGGATGACATAGAACAAAATAAACGTTTAATGACGACACGAAGGCATTGCTAATCGAACACAGAAAGGGTAGTAACCGGTGCCCAACTGAACACCGGCGAGGCGCGAGCGCAACTGTGTCTGTTTAATGTTTCTCCGATGTCTGTTTAATGTGCATTTAAGAGCTGCTGTTTTAGTTAGTGAAAGTTAGGGAAAGACGCGCTCGAGGTTAGATTTGGTCACGCGTGTGCGCGTCGCTCTCGCTGTCTCTCCCTCCCTCCCTCTCTCTGCCCTGCTCTCTCTCTCTCTCAGTCTCTCTCTTTCTCGCTTTCCCTCCCAACAGTGTTTAACGGAGTTCGATTTTCATTACTGCAAATCTGTTGTTTACATTGATACGTTGCATATGCAGGAAATACACAGGATACACTATTCATATCTTATTATAAATAATAATAGTTGTTTTAATTAGAAGAGAACTGCTAATTTTTCATGTCAATACGAAATGTATGCACTGTGCTTTAATTTCAGTTGTTGATGTTAATTAAATAATCAAATAGAAGATCTGCGTTTAGTTAAATTATTTTAAAACTTGATTTAAAAAAAAAAAGCGTCACCTCTGAGCAGATAGACATGCACGTGTGATTACATTTTTTTAGGATTGATATTTTATGTTGGACTTTAATATTTACAGTCGAGTCAATCTCACTGAATTAATTTTGCACTTGTGTTAAGTACTCATACGGCCTCGTTATTTATTTTGTGTAATTTTTATGTCTTTATTGTGGCCTAAATTCAATGTTTGTAAGGGATATTGAAACGTACTATGCGGTTTTGTACAAGATAAGCATCAGTTAAGTCACTTTGTTGTTGGCTGAATTTAAATGCACTTTACAGGGGGGTGGGGTTATCTTTAATCAGTTTAGGTGTGTGTTTGTGCCCCCTTGTTTCATATGGCCTTTGTGTTTAAAAATAATTCAAAAAGTTAAAAAGTGTTAATTAAAAACTAAATAGCATGTTTATTTAATTTTTATGGACAAATAATCGTTTGGGCAAAATATAATCGTTAGAATAATCGGAAAATTAGTCGATAGATTAGTCGACTAATCAAAAAAAAAAAAAAAAATAATAATAATAATCGATAGATTAATCGATAAGAAAATAGTTAGTTGCAGCCCTACTTAAAATACAATGACATACCATGATCAATAATGACAAAATTTTACTGATATTGTATCTCAACATTCTGATGTTAATTTTCACCAATACACTGAGACAGTTAAAACTGTGAAAAGCGCCTTACAAATGCTCAACTTGAAATCGAACTTAGTACCTTGACCTACTAGTGAACTAATGGACAACGTGGATGGAATAGTGATCACACGTTGTACAATAAACTTGCACAGCAAGTGTCAGAACACCAGTTCTACGACAAAACCCTTCCTAAAGAGAGAACTAGTTCATAGTTGCACATATTCCAGCATCAAACCATGTCCTCAACCCAAAATACACAGAACCTTAAACCGATTCCCCACCAATCACAGCCATACTCACAACTTTCCCCGCATCCGTGTTTGCTAAACCAACACCATTTTCTGTGATGGATGCCTGCGTTTTCCGTATCAAATCCCCGATGATCGCCAGATCCATCGCTTTCCACCTTTCACGACTCTTCCGGAACAACTTTATTACAAGAAAATCAATACAAAAGAAAATCCAAAAGACATCAAACTGGCTTGTCATCTGACGTGTCTGTGGTCCTGATCGGACTATGGGTGACGCTGACTCGCCGGACCAGAACAACACACACACAAACACACGCCGATGAACAAATGCGTGATTATGCACTGGAATACACACACGGTCACATTGTGTGAACGCACCAGCTGCCACCGCTGTTGTTTATGCTATTGACACAGCAGCGGCCGTCCCCTGGAGAAAGAGCCTGAGAGACAGAAGCCACACCTGAAGCGGGTACGTACGCAAAATAAACCAACTAATGCCACCTTGATGGTTTGTAGAAGAGTAAGATTGGCAATTACGATTGCTAAGTAAAGGATTTGTTGTGGTGACAAAGGCTTCCAGGAATGTAGGGCTGTGTGAATAATGGCAAACAAATTACAATAAGCACACTAGGCTGCAGTTATAACATTTTTTTTTCCAAATTTCAATTTCAGTGATTAAGATTCATTATATTTCAATTCATAATACTGCAACGTGTGTCAACTCATCTGATCTTGCTCACAACTTTTAATAGATACAAAGGAGGTTCTGAAATGTTGTTCCATAATTGAAATGATAAAAGGCTAATTTGTGAATACAATTTTTACCATTTAGATATTTATGTTAATATTCTGTGTATTTTTATTATTTTGTAATAAAAGGGAATAAAAACCTGAGTCAGACCACGTTTAATTCCATGTTGTCATGTGCAAATTTGGCTATTAAAATTCTGATTCTAAAAAAATGGAAATGCATTTCTTTAAAAAAATTGCATTGCATTTGCATTAGTATAATAAATGTGCAAAGCAATCTTCGCTAGGTTCAATGCAGGAGAAACAACGGAAAAAAGGTCATATTCATTAATAATTAGCAATCTAAATTAAAAAAAAAAAAAAAAAAAACCCAAATGGAATCTTAGCTTCATGTTCAAATTGTGAAAATATTGAAGAAAAACAAAACAAAAAAAAAACTACATTGCTATTGCAATAAAAAAATGTATTTGTATACCAGTAATCATTTAATTGCTTTTATATGTAAGAAAACCCCCTTTAATTTGTGGGAAAAGACGTATTATTATTATTATAAAGAATTATTTGACAATCAAAAAAATGTATCACTTTCAAATGTGCTGCTACTGTACACAAAGATTGTGGGATTGAGTTTCTTATGGTCAACCAGCACTTCATCACCATCTTAAGTCTCACAAATAACACCACATGCCATTACCAGATCTTTACAACAGCAAACACCTCTAAACCGCTTTTCCACTTAGAAAAATATTATATGCCATTGTTCTTTTAGGGGATTTATGGATTTGCTTTCCTGCTCCCACCCAGGTCCTCTTCCCTTACACACTAGCTTGTGAAGGCACTTTTGCCATGCGCTCACTTTTTCCAGACGCCGCTCTGAAAACAAAGCTGGAGGAGCATGGCCTCACAAATCCTTCTTTATTTCAGTCAAATCTTTTAAAAAAATACAGATTATGAAGGAAAAGAGAAAAGGCTCTGCTTGTTAAGACTGAAAAATAAGCTGCTTTTGCTAAACGTTCCACACTGTCACTCACTCCGCGTAGTCTAAATAGTCTCATATAGCAAGGATGCTGCCATGTGGGTAGAACCGGTCTTTTTTCCAAGGGAAAAAAAATGTAAAGGCAAAAGTAAAGTCTTCCCTGAAAAAAGGATGAAAAAAACCCAGCTACAATAAAAATCAGACATATGCTGAAAATAAAAATGACCATGATAATAAAATGTAGCCTGTAAAAAAAACCCACCCTGAAAATTGAGACCTAGCTTTTATGAGCTTTTTATGATTTTATTAATGCTTTTCATTTCCTTTCTGAAGAAAATGAAAAACAAAGAATGACATGTATACATATAGGAACAGTTGATTCAGCCAGACAGTTTAACTTGCCAACCAGACAATGAAGGTTCGAATCTTGCCCTATCGGGCCTAGGTCGGGCTAGTTCTACAACTTGAGCAAGACACTGAACCCAACATACCCACCAACCCCACGGCTTCAGGCTGCCCACTGCTCCGGGTTTGTGCGTGTTCACAGTCTCTTCAATGGATGGTTAAATTGGTGCACTACTGTCCCTAGTGGCCAAACTTACTTTCATAATTGAAGATAAGTCTTACTCTCCTTTCTTCCTCTATCCTCATGTGAGGATGAGAAAAAAATACAAGTCTCTTTGTTCAAGGTTTGTAACCATTTCCCCCCACAATTATAAATCATCGGTTCTTCAGTAAATATCCATTATTACATTTAAACATCAACTATCCATCTAGCCAAGTCTGTCCATATCATCTATATCAGTCTGCACATCCAGACATTTGTCCTTTAATCCATCATTGATCATTTTTGTCCCTCCATCTAAGCATCGATTAATCATCTACATCAATACACCTAACCCTTCTTTCATTCATCAGTATAATTGCTCATTAATCCGTTCAGTCATCCAACAATTTCCGTCTGTCCATCCACACTTCATCCATTCATTGTCTGCACATCTTTCATTCAACCCAAAACAACAACGTGTTACAAAACAACAATGTCAATGTGTTACAAAACACATACCGTACTCTACAAAATTTTTGCTTTTTTTGTATAGAAAAGCAGCAGGGAATGTGTGAAAAGGTCAGATTCCTACAGTTTACATATTTGCAGCTGGTCAAATGGATTGTTTATGCTTTAGCTTTGACTTTAACCGTGTGTGTGTGTGTGTGTGTGTGTGTGTGTGTGCGCGCTTCCCAGTGACTCAGCAACCAACCACAAGCAGTTTTCCATCATGTCTAAAATAAGTGTCATACAGCGACCGAGACCTCGTCTTGTGACATTCAACAGTCTTTTAACAAGCGTCTTAATGAACAAATCTTCTAAAACGGCTTCTCAATTGCTCCTTTAGTGACGGTGACAGATTCCAGGGGTGGCATTGTAATTCCCGCCGGGCTGCGAGGGGAAAGTTGACAGACAGGTGCGACCGGCTCGGCCTAAACAGGTGAAACACACACACAGGCGCGCGCACACACACACACACACACACACACACACACGTGCAGGCATTTCTTGACCTGAGGATATAAAGTGACCAGATATCTTAGTTCCACCCCGCAGAACAATTCAAAGCATTCATGACCAGAGGGCATTTGAAGGGCAGCACGCGGCCACTGTATCAGATCGACAAAAATGTTACATCACCATCTGTTTAAGCCTCAAACATTTACACATGCCAACTCAACATCTGCCTCGCTCTTCTACTGTGTTAGAGGCAAATAAGTATTTTAGGAATGTATTAAAAATGCGCACGAAATATATGCATACTTGCTTCCTAAGCCAATTAAAGCATTGTATATATAGTGTAAATGACATTTATAAAGCAAAACCACTCCAATTACAATGTAAAAATTATGATAAAATGTAAAAAATAATGTAAATTACAAAAAAAACAATATAAATTAATATGTATTCTTGTGATACCGTTTCAAAGATTTTTTCCATCAAATTTCAGTGTAAAGAATTTAAATGAGAGTTTACTTCATATAGCAATCATGTAATTATATAGATTATGAGGTAATAAAATTAGCAAATGTAGTCAGGTTCATATTTTAGATAAAAATATTTGAACCTTATACTCTCTAAATATAGAATATATCTAAATGCAGAAATGTGCCACGGCTTAGGCTGCCCTCTGCTCCGGGTTTGTGTGTGTTCACTTCACTGTGTGTGCGTACACTTCACTGGATGCGTTAAGTGTGTGTGTGTGTGTGTGTGTGTGTGTGTGTGTGTGTGTGTTTTGAGTGACTGAATGCATGTTTGAGATCTGGCGAGACGTGTACAGTATGTGCATGTGCGAGGGAAAGTGAGTTTTGAATGTGCCACTGTGTGTGTGTGTGTGTGTGTGTGTGTGTGTGTGTGTGTGTGTGTAAAAGTGAGATTAAGATTCTGTATCAGATTGGAATCAGTAATGAGGAACCCTAAAAATGTGAACATTCCTAAACACACACACACACACACCTAAGCAGCCCAAAGCCATCAGATGGAATTTCAAGTGAAACCGCGACTACACTAAATGCCATGAGTGTGACGATACGGCTGTTTGCTGATGATGGAACTCCATCAGCTCTGAAGGCCTCTGGAGTGTGAGGATGACACGTGGAGACAGCAATGCGGTCGGGTGGAGGAGACGTCACTGATGACAGACATCACCTACAGTCTCACTCTCGCTCTCCACACATTCCTGCTCTCAGTCACGACACAACACAAGGCCGACGCCGTGCAGCTGCACAGAAACACACCAGTCCAACACGGTGTGTGTGTGTGTGTGTGTGTGTGTGTGTGTGTGTACAAACACCCTAATGCATGCACACTCAAACGTATCTATTTATATACGTACTTGTATATGTGTATATTAAGTCTTCAACACACACACACACACACACTAAAGTATGCACACTCACACATATTCTTACCCTTCTTACAAGTATGTATATACACCATACGTTTAATATATTTTTATACTTATGTGTGTGTGCGCGTGTAACTTGAAGAATAATATCAGCGATATTATGAGAGAAGTATATAACTAATATTGTTTATGGTTCTTTAGTTATTGATAATATTTAGTAAATCATTTAAGTTAGTAAAGCATTAAGATTGTTTATTCACACTTCCACAGTGTGTGTGTGTGTGTATATAGAATGTACGCCTGTACGAATGTATGTCTATTTAACGTGACTATTATAAACACACATATTCAATTTGTTAACTGAATCAACACACACACACACACACACACACTATATGTATATTTGTGTGCATGCATCTATACAAGTATGCGGAGTACTTAACACACACACACATGTATATATGTGTGCTTGCATCTATACAAGTAACCGAAATATTTTAAAACACACACACACACACTACCCTACACTATTTTTATAGTTCCTCACATCACTCTGAACGGTCGTTAGTAAAGGTGGCGACCCACAGATCAAGCGCGGGCTCTTACCGAGGTTGTGTACTTCATCCTCCCGTTCCGATAATCCCGCAGTGCCAAACCAGCCGCCCGTGTGGAGTCCCGACGAGTCTCGACTGTTAGTTTAACTTCTGCTCCATGTGTGAGAGTGTGTCAGCTGCCATCGCTCCAGCTTTAACTTCACCCCCCCACCACCACCACCACTTCGTCACTCTCTCTCTCTCTCTCTCTCACTCACGGACCCTCTCCTTTACTCACCATCTTTCTCTCTCGCCCTTACTCACTCTCTCTGTTTCTTTCTCTTTCCCTCTCTCCCCCTCCCTTCTCTCTTTTCCTCTCTTTTACTCACATCTCTGTCCCTTTCCTTCTTACTCAGTCATACCATACTCTCTCCATCGCTCTTTCCCCTCCTCTCTCTTTCTCTTTTACTCACTCACTCACTCACTCCAAACTCTCTCCCTTTGTCTTTCCCTCCTCCCTTGTATTACTCCCTCTTTCTCTCCCTCACTTATTCACTCTGTCCATCTCACTCTCTTTTTCCTTCGCTCACTGTCCCTCAATCTCCCCCTTTCCTTCACTACCCCCTCTAACTCTGTCTTTCCCTCTCTCTTTCACACTCTCCCTCT
>MU204210.1:99372-128994 GCA_017309775.1 Paedocypris sp. Pulau Singkep
GTCCCTCAATCTCCCCCTTTCCTTCACTACCCCCTCTAACTCTGTCTTTCCCTCTCTCTTTCACACTCTCCCTCTCCTTTACTTACTCACTCACTCCATACTCTCTCCCTTCCCCCACTTTCTCTCTTTCCCCTCTATCATTCACTCTCACTTTCTCTTACTCTCTCTTTTTCCTTTGCTCTCTCTCTCCCTCAGTCTCCCCCTTTCCTTCACTACTCCCTTTAACTCTTTCTTTCCCTCTCTCTTTAACACTCTCCCTCTCCTTTACTAACTCACTCACTCACTCCATACTCTCTCCCTTCCCCCACTTTCTCTCTTTCCCCTCCATCCTTCACTCTCTCCTTTCTCTCCCTTTTTCCTTAGCTCTCTCTCTCTCCCTCAATCGCCCCTTTCCTTCACTACCCCCTCTAACTTTCTTTCACACTCTCCTCCCCCTCTGTGTGACACTCCCCCGCTCCGCCTCGCTCTACTCGTTCCCTCTCCTCGCATGTTGGGATTTATGATCGATGTTAAACCTCTGGCGGTGGAAGCCTCGTGTGCCGCTGTCCTTTAGGAGCCACACGTTTGACCACTCCGTTTTAAGTCTTACTATCTAGTCTAGACGAGTCTAAAAACATTCTTGTTCTACAAATTAGATTAAGAGAGGGAGACTGAGAAAGAAGATGTTCAGAGAGATGTTGATAGAGGCAGAAATGGAGAGACGGACATATAAACCGTTATTTAAATAGACCGACACAGAACCAACAGATGTAAAGACAGAGCATCAGATCACTAGTCTTAAAAGTGAAAAATAAACGAAGACACACAAAGAGACAGAAATATATACTGTAAATGAATAAACATTCAGATAGATCAACAAAGGGTGAAAGAAAGAGTAACCAAGACCAATTCACAATGAAAAAAGCTGTATATGAGTCCAGATTCAAAGGTCACGCTTGCCTGTAATTCTAGTATTATGAGACTTTATAATGTTGATAGACCGTCAGATTGCTTAAAGTCAATTGTTTAGCAACGTCAACTACCATAAAACAACACGTAAATAAGTTTCGTGGCTGTCAATCCGTTAATGAACAGCTACAACGAAGACAAGAATAGATAAACAGTGAAAGCCGTACATCAACGTCACGCTCCAAGTCCAACAGTAGAAAAAAGGGTTAATAAAGGGTTAGACAGGAGAAAGAAAGATAAAAAGAGGGGGATAAATGGAAATTGAAACAACAAAAAAGAAAAAGCGATGAAACACAGAGAAAAGAAATAAGAAACCGGAGCAAAAGAGTAGATGGACAAATATATAGGTAAAAGACAGAGACACCAAAGAAAATAAATTGAAAGAAAGAGACTGTCTCACTCCATCACTGTCAATATGTCAGTCTGTACATGTGTCAGCAAACTCTCTCTTTCTCTCTCTCTCTCTCTCTCTCTCTCTCTCTCTCTATCGTGTTTGTCTGTCCGTCCCCAATCATTCCTGAGAAGATTAGACCTGCGCTGAAGTTACAGAACATGAGGAGTATTTCTCATCATGGCGAACCCTCCCTGTTCTTCCGTAACCATCAATCTGGCAGTGGCTTGCTCCCACACGTATGCCAACAGCATCACGGACACGACTGCAGGAACCACGCTAACATTTTCCAGACGGCATGAGCTGTTCTCTCCAGCAACACTCACATCACCACCAACAACAACATCACGTAAACCCAGAGATCCTTCACCTGCACATCTGTCTGGAGCAAAGAGAGGGGAGAAGGAGTATAGAGACAGGGCGTGAAGAGAAAGAAAGAAAGAAAGAAAGAAAGAAAGAAAGAAAGAAAGAAAGAAAGAAAGATGGAAAAGAAAATTGAAACAAATAAAAGAGAGAAAAAGAAAAGAAAGAAAACAGAAATGGTGACACAGCGGGGGATAGGGCAAGAGGGAGAAAAAAAGGAAAAAGATGGAGAGAAAAGAGAGACACAAAAAAGAGAGTGTGAGAGAGAACATAAAGTGAACAAAACTGTCTCCAATGTGACTCGTCACTTTTTTTATTTGTTCAAAATGAACAAATGGTTATCGAACAACTCTCTTGTATCTGCTTCCGAGTGAAAGTGAAAATGATGAAGGAAGAGTGAAACTTTATCAGATCAAAAATGGCAAAGAATTTAAATCTCTTGACAAGGACTTCAATGTCTGGAGCAAAAAGAGGGCGGGAGGGTAAGTAAGAGATGAGGGATGAAGGGAAACGGGACAAGAAAGATGGAGAAAGAAAAGGGATAAAAAAAAAAAACAGAAATTGTGACAGAAGAGGGGGATAAAGAAAGAGGAAAAAAGAAAAAGATGGAGAAGGGAGAGAGAGAGAGATTATGAAGGCGAGTGAGGCATAGATGGGTTGAGAACAAAAAGAGGAGAAAAAGAGAAAGAGGGGTAGTTAGAGAGAGGACGAGAGAGAGGAAAAGAATAAAGAAATCCACTGTTCTTTCTGTGTTGTCGGACAGGATTTTCATTGGCTGATTGATAAAAAGGATGAACAAACATGGTCAGCATCACCCCAGTGATTATCTTAACCAGCGATCTGAAGCGGTTAGTTAGTTCTTAACACTACTAGTCCAAAAAGTTTCACACACTCTCTATCTCACCACCTTTTATTCACCATCACTCCCTCCGATTACATCTTTCCTTCTCTCCCTCATCCATCCGATGCCATTTCGCCCTCCATCTAAACACATAAATCAATAATCCACACAACATTTTACTTAAGTGGGTTGTATAAGCCCCAACATTAACAGGCATTTAATCGTGTCTGAGCTTGAACTACAAGAACATCTGCTTGCAAACACGGAGCGATGAAGAGGGAAATGCACAACCTCGTCATCCTCACATGACCCTCGGATGGAGAAGCAAACACTTGCGGTTTGTTTGTCTCCCGTGACATTCTCCCAGAGCGGACCAATGGAATCCGTGGGAAAACTGCTACAGGAAACTGGCTTTTTTTCTTCCCAAATATTGATGATCCGTGTATATTACTAATGGCCCTAATTTAGCAGATTTCCATCGCTGTTTGCCTCTTATTGCTTAATTGTAGTTATGCGGCTAACGTATAATTAAATCCGCATACACACATGGAATAAACATGCACAATTTTACATTTTACGTTTGCATGTTTTGTGTATCTCAAGAGTGTGTGTATCACTATTTGTATGCATACATTATTTAAATGCTTTTAAAAAAGTGTTTTTAAGGATGGATTAGACAAATGAGAATTGGATTTTGCGAAATCACTCAGCCACTAAACAGGTTTATTGTTGCAAAGTCAGTTTCACTCGGTCTTCTTTAACTGCTGCTGTGATATTCTAAGCAGCTGATAACATTTTAGCATGTCCTTTGAAATGGTATTTTACATCACAATATTTTTATTCATATGTAAATCAGGGGTAGACAATAAGGTAAATTTGCCTCTGGCATGACCGTCAAAACCAGTGGCCCAGGTCGACGTGTCAGGTATGGGGTAATTGTAAGAAAGAAAGGAAAAAAAATTTTGGGATTTTCTTTTTATATTCCCTTTTGCTTTCCCTCAGTTCTTCTTGCCTTCTTTTTTATTCTGCTGTTTGTCTGAGCGAAGGGACCAGAAACATATAGCCCAGATCAGTGGCACCCATTGGAATACATAGTCTTGGGCCTTACACCTCATCCTTTTTTTTTACTTTACTGTCAATTAGATCTTCTATCCAAAGCAACTTGGAATATCATTACAACTTTTGCATATTTTGAATTTATATTTTTAAATTATAATTCCTGGGAATTTAACCCATGGTCTGGCGTTTCAATCACTACACCAAAACCTGTGACATTTAAGTGTTTTGGGCGGTTTTGTCATACAGTAGTTGCCCTGCATTGTCTGGTTTACTTTTTTCAGAATGAATTTGTTTGGAACAATCAAAGTACATAATAATAAAAGAACATTTATCGTCCCCGTGCGAATATGTAATGCATGCACATAAAAAGAGCAAAGAGCAGCACCACAGCAGTGACTTAAATCAAAGTGTGTGACATAGATACAAGTGGTGTAAATAAGTTTTGAAATAAATTAGATGCAACAATAACTGGAATAGGAAAAAAAAAATGTAACATTTTATTGAAATTGATAAAACTATCCAGATATTCTAGGAGCTAAAGACCACAATAAATACAATTTAACCACAATTAAATACATTTTAAACACGTGTTTCGACATTTGAAAACATTTGATTGAAAAAATTGTAGAATAGCTGAAACTTTGTGTGATCCGTGGAGCTGCGTTTGTATACGTAAATATTAACGCGTCAGATACTGCATGTTCTTCTGGTGACATTTATGGTGGTAGTTTTGGGTCAAGTTTGGTAATGATTTTTTTAAAAGTACATCCAGGCCATTCTTATCTTTACCCCGACTTACGAATGTCCTAGATAATGAAAATCTTGAGTAATGAAATGCAGCGCCGCAAAAAAGTCGTCTTGAGTTACGAAATATTTTTGTATACAAAATGAGGGTGTCTTTTTCTTACCGCTAGCATGCATTGAGATGAGATGTTTAATCTTCAATGTAATTTCAAGATGGTGGTAACCGTTCATATGAGATTGGCCATATAATATATATACCTTTAAAAACAACTGCCAAGGGGCAAAATAAACATCTCCTATAAAACATGTTTACTACATTTATGACCAATATGCAATAATTTCTAAAAAAAATAAAATGTAATTTAGAAAGTCATGGCATATATTGGAGTAATTATACGCGGCTCACATAACGTAATTTTCACTCAAAGAAACAGCTCTCAGCACAGAATAATTTTGTAAGTCGGAGTACCACTCTATATGCAATTATACACAGTTTATTCCAGTTAGGGTACAATGGTACCCTACATTACAATGTTAGCTTATTCGGGACAACATTTTTCTTAACTGGGCCAAAGAAAGCGAGAGAGAAAAATAGAAGTAGTCAAAAATTCAATCTCCATCGAACTATTATTTGTTCAAAATAAACAAATGGTTATTAAACCACTCTCTTGTCTTGTCTTCCAACGGAAAGGTAAAATTATGAAAAAATAATGAAACTTTATCAGATCAAAAATGGCTAAGCATTTAAAGCTCTTGACAAGGCGCTTCAATGTCATGTGGAAATTGAAATTACACAAGACTTGCACAAAAACGATAAATATTTAAACAATGTGCAAATTGTGCCATATTGATGCAATCTCCAATGTCAGTGTCCTGATTATTAAGAATAATCTATATATTTTGCCTTCCTATTTATATAATCATGGGATGATGTAGGCACAGATGGAAAATGGATTCATGTCGCAATTGTAATTCAAATGCAAAAAAAACAAAACCTTTGGTCTTTGTAGTCATTCGATCCGTTCTCCGTCTCTCTGGCTTGGCCACTCCCTCCTTTACTCCACCCTTTTTGTCCACAGCCTATTTATACTGTGACATCAGGACAAGTCTATTTGTGGAAGCGTTCGTGCCGGGCGGATCAGTGGAGATCAAGCAACACAAAGCCACTAGATGCTTCAGTCTCTTATCAAGAACAATGAGCGTGAATGAATGAACTTTGATCGGGGCATGTCCATCTGACGGAGAAGCCCACCCCCCCAGGTCTTCTCCAGTCGAGCGCAAACTCACGCGTCAAGACAAGTTAATGTTCTTCACCTCTGGAACACACATCAGACTGGCTTTGTTCACTGGAACTTGCTGAGCTTGAGAAATGGCGAGAACTTTGCAGTCGAAACTCGAAAGCCACTTTAAAAAAAAAATCTCGTATGGCGTTTGGTTCCAAACAGCCCCAGATTGGTCGACTTGGGACTGTGCTCACGACAATAAGAGCTTGTTTGTTGACTAATGTGACGGGCCTGGAGCGGTGGGAGTGGTGAGAAAAGCCCGACACAAGTCGAGGAGGAGAACAAGACGGAGGATTTTCACATGCATGAGGCCTGGAGCAGGAGGTGAAAGAGTACAGAGGAAATGTCTTTCACAACAGCTCATACATGATGTTGGGAAGGGAATAAATGTATAGCGTGTGTGTGTGATGTCAGAACAGAAGAATGTGTTGTGGGTGTTAAAAACTCAACGCGTTGACGACAGACAAACGGAGAGAGAGAGAGCGAGACTAAGAACGTGAGAGAAAGATGGACAGTGTGAGAGAGCATAGTAAACGAGTGGGAGAATAAGATAGTGGGTCAAAGAGGAAGAAAGCGAGAGTAAGAGTCAGAGTAAGACAACCAGAGAAACAGAAAGAGTGTGCATGTGAGACTATATTTTCAAGAAAAATAGTAAAAGAATGAATAAGTGATAAAGAGTGAAAAAGACAGAGAAGGAAAGAATGTAAGAGAGGAAGACAGACAGACAGAAATTTAGATAGATAGACAGACAGACAGATAGTAAAAGACTACAAGAGTTTGAGAAAGTAAAGATGGTGTGAAAGAATAAAATGGAGGGAAAGAGTCAGAGGAATAAAAGTGTGACAGAAAGAGGAATAAAAGTGTGTGAGTGAGAAAAGGAAATGGAGTAAGAGTGAGTAAACCAGTGTGAGATATTTAAAGACAGAGAGAACCCATCACTGTCTAAACCACAAAGTAGTAATCAAAACACGTAACCGTGTTATGACAAAACACAAGGTGGCTATGGCAACATGCAGTTCAATCTTTTGTATTAAGCAATATTTCTAGCCATTTTCCGGATCACAACCTTTCGTTTTTCAAGTTCCTTGAACCAACCGAACGAGGGCTCCCTGGAACATCAGCCTAAGTGGTCTGCGACAAAACTAAGCCCCGCCCCTACAGGAAACCTCCGATCTTAAAGAAATACCCACTCACAGTTCTCACCAGAAGTGTTATGCAAGCGAAGAAAACACACTACAAGAACATCAATCACAGTCTAGATCAAGTGGGTGGGCTCATTGTAAGGGTGGAGACTTGCAGAACCACGCCCATCTCCAACAGCCAACAGGTGAACAGTAGAGGAGGAGGAAAGTACGGAGTGATTCAAGCAGACAAGACTATGCTCGCTATGGAGGAGCTCCAAACATTCTACACATCCACAAGCTCTGCTCCCAACCCCCAAGTGGCCTTCATTTTCCAGGACTGGTCTGAAGACCAGCTGGATCTCCCATTGCTTTCATATCCAGCAGCTGGGCTGGCAGTTTGGGATCCTTAGTCTCCGCCCACAAGATCTTAGAATACCCACAATGCCTTATAAGGGCAGGTTAAGCTTCGCGGTGAGGGACATGGGGCTTCCACGTGAGATCCTATCCAAGCTCCAGTGGCTGGAAGATGGAACTACGTTGACTAACATGAGCTCAAGAATTCTCAGATCTTAACAGGAAGCACAATCTGAAATAGGAAAAAGTTTATTATAGTGGACAAATTCCAGTGGAATTGTAAGAGCTGGTTCACACAGATGACCAATAGGTGAGAATCGGCTAAGAAGCTGCACAAACCCTATTAGACGCGTTTGAATGAGGGAAGTCACTTCCTCTGCAGAATTCAAGGCTCTCTGCATTTGTCAATGGTCAATTACAAATGTTGACTTTAACATTTCAACACACTTTCCACTGGAAATGGACGACAAAACAATTATTTAAGACGCTGCCAAAAGCTGATGATTGAGTTTCCTGTTTCCAGTCTTCAGGTTCACAATCAGAAACGCCTCAAAAGCTGAAGTTCCCACCAATAGACCAATATTTAACACAGCTCCTATTTAACAGTTTAAACACGTTAATCTGCTTTTATGATGAACCATCAAAAGAATTATGATGAACTATCCAAAGAGTTTGAATTATCCGAAGTGTTTGAAATATACAAAGTGTTTGAATGATCCAATTTTTTGAATGATTCAAATTTTTATTAATAAATTGGGATTTAGCAAAAATTGCATAAGACCAAGTTAAAAGTCTCCTTTTTTAGTAAATGTAATTATTCTATATCATTTAAAATCAGTACAGTGAATTCAAAACATAATCTATTTAAATTAAATTAACTTGTAATTTCAATTACAATAAACGTACACGGTAATTTAAATTACATTAAACAATATAAACGACATTAGACATAACTGGAATGAAATGCATAAAATAAATTACATTTCAATTAAATTAAGTTACAATAATAAATCATTTAAATTATATTAATTCAATTAGTAATTTAATAGAATATACTAATTATAATGAATAAATATTCACGTCAAATACATAATTCAAAGACAATAAATATATAACTACATTTATAATTACATAACTGTTATGAATGTGTAGTCATTATGTAACTATCACTCTCATATTCTAGAATCAGGATTCTAGAAGCAGTTGCTGAAAACACTTAAAACAGAGACCTGAAGAAATCCCACCAGCAGAACAGTCTGAGAACATCATGGCCCAAACAGATTATGACAACATTCAGCTCCAGCAATTATTTCATTGCCCTGCATGACTTTAACGCAAGTCATGGGATGGGGAAAACCATCCCTGACAGACATTACAACAGCCTGAAGCAAAGCCGAGAGCGGCCGACTTTATCAGAAAATCGCCAAAGAGACAGAGAGTCACCACACCCGTTCGTTCCACATATTACAGCCATAGTGAAGCCATATCAGAGGCTTCCTGAAGAGACAAACAAACAAACAAAACCTGGAGCCACACAACAACAACATTTGCACTTGAAAATTAGCACTTAGCTCTGATCCTTAGCATCTCCAATAATCCACAAAACTCCCACAACTTGCTCCACAAATTCCAAAATTCACCAAAACATGTTTCGACGTCAGTCGTTGCCTTTCTCCCGTCATCGGCACATTTCTGCCTTGCGTATATAAAATCATGATTGTGATAATATTACCCTGTAAGATTAGGCACTCATCAAGGCCGTAACGACAACCTTATGATGAAGGAAATTACTTGGGTTGTTTTTTTTTTTTTTGCTCTCTTGGCACCAACTTCTTGAAAGGCTCCGCGTTTAAATGTTCAGGCTGCAGAATCGAATATGATCTTACGAGAAAACTAACAATTTAACACCGGCTACAATATTTCCACCCCAAGATAGAGACAGACAGAATATATAGAACTAAACAGAGATGGATAAAGAGAGAAACAGGCAGACTTACAAAGGGAAAGTAGTCTGTCTATCCGTCCAACAGAGGACAGAATAGAGAAAATGACAGATTTAACGACGTTTCTTAAAATAAGCTCAAAAAAAAAAAAAAAGATAATTAGTAACTTGGTTTCCTATTTTTTTACTTAAATGTCATAGTTTGATTAAATTGGTCTTGGAAAGATGCAGGCCATTTTTATGTACAAAATCAAAATTGCTTTGACATTGTGTTAGACATTTTTGTCGAATCATCAAAATCAGACTCTGAAATCCATCAGATCAGCCTGCTACCAAATGATGGCCAGTATCACATTTGCTGCTATTTTCAGAGCTGTAGATGTCAAGAAGAATCGACATTGGCATTACATTTCAAAATTATTCTGACAACAATCCTTTCTTGAAGTCTGGAACACCTTGAAACATGATCTCAACAATAGCTCGGAACATCTTAGAGACATATTCAAATTTACAATGCTTGATTGTTTGAGAACTTATGACTAAATGACTCATGAGAAATAGACTTAATTAGTTTGTTAGTCTAGAACTGAAGGGCGTTATCTCCTTGTTGACCTGAACGAAGGGCCAAATTATCTTCGCCGTGACAGCACCAACGTCCATATCAGCCCCAGTTAAATTCTTCTGAAAATATTTCCATTGTATCGTTGTGCAACAAAATATACTATGCCAATGCAGTCTACATTTTTTTTTAAAAATCAGTTTTGCTTTTCTTCCCGTTTGGCACAAGTTAGCGTTTGACCCAGACGCAGACCCCAGTGAAAAAAAAAGTCCCTACTGAAACAACAACAACAACAACAGAGATTTGCATTATTAGACAAGAAAAACCCATCTGTCTTGGTATCATTTGTCCTGGTATGCAGGACAAATGTATATTTGCAAACCACACGACACTGATCAACAGCTCGGAAAGGAGCTGCCCTGGGGTGGAAGGCCACACCTGGCTATGATTGTGTGGCTCGCTTATCTCAGTCTGGTTAAAGTTGAATCGGTTCTTCTTCAGATTGCGAGCTGGATACTAACCTGACCTTGGACCAGAACTGAACATAATTTATTACTAGAATAAGTGCAGTATTGAACCAATGCCAGATGTGGACCAAGTCGACAACTTCAGTATTACAGTAGGAAAAAACCCAAAACAAATGGTTGATTTAACGCTTCTCACTTGCCAGTGGAAGTAGTGCAAACTGATTTTTACTTGAGTTAAATAAAAACAAAAACTATTTTTTACGTATTGACAAAAATCATGTGACACATTAATACTCAAAGATGAATTTACATTTAAAAATAATGTGTGACACAATATAACGTATGTGAATATTTCATTTCTGTTTCATTTCTCTTGACTTTTTATGATGAATTATAGTTGGCAAAAATTGCATGCTGTTAAATTTAAATCCTTCCATAAGTGCTATTAGAAGACAATTTATTAACATGGTCCCATACATTAACTTATTGGTAGACAACAGTATATTTTAAAGTAAACCTAATGCAGCCCAATGGCAGATCTGGAATACCCAGGACAAGCCCAGGACAAGGCCTCAGGTTAAGGCAACAGGTTTGTTGTGGTTCAGCTCCAGGGATGAACAACTTTAGGAATCAAACATGAGGTTTACCACAGGGATCGGACTCTTTCCAGACTCAGATTGAGCAAGCACTGAATACCTCGCAGAGATGTCACTTTCTGAGGCATTTGGACCAGTAGCCTTTTGTCTTCCTTAACGTTGTCCTAACTGCAATTCTGTTCTGCAATTCGTGCAGAAAGGCATTTTTCTTACTGCTCAGTTTCTGGAGGAAGTTTAAGTTTACAGACCTGACAATAGAATAGAATAGAATGGAATCGAATGCCTTTATTGTTATTGTATCACAGGGTTACATTGAAATTAGTATGGCTACTCTACTCTCTAATGTTCAATTATGAAACAAAAAAGGCTGACCCTGAGACCTGGGGTCAAAAGGTGACTATTGCATCATCGCATCAAGGAACGCACAAGGAGCGTGACTGTACTTGCACAAGCAATAGAAGCCAGCAAGCACTGACAGACCTGCTTGATAAAAACAGTCGCCGTGGAAATGTGTAATCTCAGACGCAATCTCTTCTGGCCTTTTTTTTTGAGGGAAACCTCTGGAATAAGGAATGTAACCTCAGCTCACGCTGTAATCCCTCATCTCCCGCCCCAGTGTCCGCCCTTGTCATTCAGCTCAGAACATAAGCCAGGGTGACAGGATCCCAGATGGATTACTGAGCATCTCACACACCCACTGGGTTAATAAGTACTGGGTGAGTGTGTAAGTGTGTGTGTGTGTCCTTAAGCTTCCAAACATCAAAGTCAGCACAAAATCAGCCTTTGCGAATTTGCTATTTTAATATCACCATTAAAACCACTGTCACTCTTTTAGTTTGTACTTATCTATAGTCTCGTCAAACAATATTACAATTATATAAAAACCATGCCATATTTACATGTCTTTGAAACAATTGACATGTTTAACTGAATTTCATTTTTTGCAGTATTTATGTTAAAAGCACAAGTCATCTTTTAGTTTGTGTCACAAATATATCAAATACAATGCTATATTTACCTTTATAAATAAAAATCTATCATTAATAAATTGAAATTTTTAATTTAACCCAACTGCTTGACCACAAGTCAAAATAAAATATTTATTTAAAATGAAAGATAAAAAGGGTAATAATAAATAAAAGTAAATTTTTGTAATAATAAAAAAACATATTTATATTAGATTCATTAAATTATATTTTTAAATAAAGGTCAATTCATTATTTTATTTGACAAGAGAATTTTACATTAAAAATATTGCATCTTAAAGAGTGTGTGGCGTATTGGTCCCACCCATTAAACATGTGCTTGAATAACTGTTCAACTTCCTGTTCAGAGTCTCTCAGACAGGTGTATCCCCTCTGACACACCAGTGATAAACCACTGGTTTTCGTTTTCTGCAGCTCCAGAAAACACTGACGTCAAATCAGCCAATACAGAAGCCCTTCTTTTCTCTAGAACGACAATGGATTCAAATACAAAATGTATGTTACATTCTTAACACTGACTGTTTATTCCAGACCTGGGCATCATCGGGCCCCAGGGTCATATGTGGCCCTTCAGAGGCCAAAAATAATTTGCTTGTTTATACGAGTGGTGCCCAACTTTTCATGATTTGAGAGCCACATTTGTCTTTGCTGTGAATGTTCAAGGGCCACAAAATTAAATAAACGGATAAATAATGGATGAGAACAAATAGTCTAGTTGCCAAAATGTGAGAAAAAAAAAGGAAAAAAAAAAAAAAATCCATAACCAACGACTCGTCATCACTTTTATTGCAAACACTGTGGTCAGTTCTAGTGATTCTTGTTTTTGTTTTTTCATAAAATTATAAAGTTCACTCGTGACAGATCAGTATAAAGCTGGTCGATTTTTCTATAAACTTGTCCGTCAAATACATCATAAGGTCATCTCTGATTGAAACTTTCCTAATATTAGCGCACACAGTCATAATCTCTTCTTGCTAATAGACTAAAATTACTAAAGGAGTAAGAATGTAAAAACAAAACAGGTCACACATAACACCTCCATGGACCGGTTGGGCATCACAACCACTACAAAAACTTAACTAAATGCTCATTTATAAACATATGCAGCAGTGCATTCACTAGGGAAACGTTCACATGGGAAGGAAGCACTCTAAATCGTTTTATGAAACTATCTTTTTTTGAAAACTGCAATGTGAAGTCAAACCACCAAGGGTATATAAGGACAAGACCTACAATGACCTTAACAAAAGCACTCATGCATTACTGCTAGTTCAGAATTAGTGATTTGTACAAACCCAACAGATCGCTGGATCTACTTGTGTAATTGAGCTAACCACCAAACAACAAACTTAGTCTGAAAAATTCATCAACTTTTCATATGAAAATCTGCAGAAATTGAGTTTTGTTTGAACCACCCAGAGAAGTAGAGTGTGCCAAAACCTAAGAGCCATATTTATTCTAAACTCCACAATGATGTTCAGTTAGGCCATTTATTAACAATCCTTGGAATGTCCTCAACTTCAGCCATGTGCGCAAACATTAGCCATATTTAATCTATATATAGTAAAATCTTATAACAGAGTTATTCTATTAGAATTAACAAATTTTAGAAGCAATGTGATGGAGTTAACCAAAATCCATTAACTACAAATAAATCAAGTTAAGAATAGTGACACAAACTATGGTGACTAATAATGATGTGTCACATGTGCATATTTATTTTACAGTTAAGTGTAATCTAGCAGACCTGGGTATTGTTACTTTAACCGGCCTGATTAAAGTTAATTGTGTACAAAATTCATTTATATATTATGTATAAACGAAAGCTGCAATGATAGAAATGTGATGTTGCAATACAGGGGCACTATTACGTAATCAAAGAATATTTTTATTGATAGTTACGGAGAAAAATACTATAAAATATGAATTTTTATGCAGAACTGATTTTACATTTTTGGTTCTGCGACATTGGTCCCCCTCATAAAAATCCATATTTCCCACCAGAAAAACTAAGTGCAAAACTTGTCTGTAATTACTGATGTTCCGTTACTAGCTAGTCTGTTATAACGTGGGTTTACTGTAGAATGCTTAAATTTTGATTTTGTTTGGTTTTACACAGTAAAGACTAAAGAGTAGAAAGATACTCCGACGAAAGGTCGTGCTAAGTCAGTGGGTCCCAGACGCAGTAATATCGAACAAAATCGTGATTGCATGTCACGTGGTCAATAAAACGCACGTTGTCCTTCTCGTTCACGTTTATGTGTAGCAGAAACTCGACAAAACTCGTAAGAACCATTAAATCATCCAAAACCAACCTTGTCATAGACTCGCTTTGGGCCTCATATCGTCCCGGAGATGTATCAGGTTCGGAACGAGACACGAACAAACATGACTCATTTCGCGATTCGGCTCATGTGAATCGTGAAAAAGAATCAAACAAATCGCGGATTTTAAAAATGTAAATTCACCGACTCTAACTACACGTTTCTCGGAACAGACCACGCACAAGCCCTGTATACAATCGAATGAGATTTTACCCGATTTAAAGCATAGTAACCGGTGAATGGAAACTGAAATAGGGTAAAAGTCTTACCTTGATTAAATCAAGCAAAGTACAGATCCAACGCCCCAAACCACAGATCGTTCACTGTAACGCCGCATAAAAGAAACTGAGCTGAGGGTGAAAGTTCGTTCGTTAACGTGTCTGGATCCTTTCCACCTTTGGAAACAACTGTCACTTACTCAGCGAAACGCCAAAAACTCGCTTTACACTCACTTGGATCTGTGAATGAAGTGAGTGATTATGAAAGTTCTGGAGACATCTCCTCAGCAATGATTTGGAGCAAACGCTAGAAATATTACCTCCTCCCTCCCTCCTCTTTCTCTCTCTCTCTCTCACTCCCTCTTTCTCTCTCACACATTACACACACTCCTTCTATCTCACTCACTCACTCACTCGACGTTGTACCAGGAAGTTCCCGACCGGACTAAGGCACCTTAAGTCTGTTACCGCCACCTAAAGAAACACATAGGTCCACATTCCCTTCCAAGCGTGTCTTCTCGTTATTAAACCTATATTTTAGATATTGTTCTTGTTTGACGAGGCGCTTTTCCACTTAGATGGCGGTTAGCAGCACGCGCGCGCTCGAGAGGAAAAACTGCCGTCATGTACAGTTCCAGAATGAAAAATGAAAATTATGAAAAATGAAAATTGTGAAAACATCAATTACTAAATGTATGATTACATTAAATGCGTGCGTGCGTGCGTGTGTGCGTGTGTGTGTTTGTGTTCGCGTCCGCGGTCATGCGTTAGAATAAGGCATGTACTTACTTCTGTGCAACTTTTTGATACGAAATTGAGATTTTTGTTGAACGCAACCGGCGTTTTCATTTCCACTGTGATCATGTTGGTCCACTGTGATCAAGCGTTCAATTGACTGTGTTTAACTTGCGCATTTCCATGGTGATGCACGCAACACGAGCGTGGCCGGATGCTACAAAATTGACAGTTTGTGATATGCGGATAAAAATTTATTTTTTTCAACAAATTTTCTTCAGCTACATTTCAACTAAAAATGTGCCTTTTCTTTTTCAATCTTCCAAATGTTTGGAACAAATATTTTAATATTTAAATGCTTTTAATTTAGCCGTTTTAAAACAAAAAATCGAATCCTCTTCAAACACACGAAAAATATTTTATATTGTAAAATATAATAAATATTTTACTGTATTCTGTAAATCTGTATTCAACCCCAACTTGACACTTTTCACTTTGTCAATACGTACAGTAATTAACTTGTAGTAATTAACAGTAGTAACTTGGGGATCAAACATAACGCCCCCTACTGAACATTCAGCTTTTAAAACATGTATATAATTACATGTTTTAAAAAGTTCAAGTACAGTCTTACGCGGCCAACATGTCTGTATTGAAATAAAATATAATTTAAAGTATGTGCAAGATTTCAAAATGAGCAAATCTGTTTAAATAATTCAGCAACAAAAAGTGAGTACACGGTTTTAGGACAGAAATGCTTTTGAATTACAATTCCTATCAAAACAATCACCCGTATTTTGATTACCTCAAATAAAATCTGTAAACACATTTTCATTAACAGAATTTTAAATAATTGAACTGGCATCGCCATTGAGATTTTTATAATATTTCTGAGGTGTTCAAACTGGGGACCGGGCCCCAAATGTTGTCCCTGACCCCTGAATAGTACTTTAAAGTTGTAAACGACTAAAACCACAAAAAATTAGAAAAAAGAAATTACAAGTTCGAACCCCCGTGAAAGCCTGAGCGTATCAACATGTAATTGCAATACGCTGAGGCTTGCTTAAATAAAAGCATCTGTTAAATGCATAAATGCCAACGTCAGTGGGAATGGTCCACTTGCTCCAAGCATCCCTTCTTTTCCAGTCTACCCACAGTGCAATGTCCAACCCTGGAAAAGCACATTGTCTAAACACCCCACTGTATCAATAAACAGCTGAAACCGAATCCGTGTCAAGGTGACCTACAGGAAAATCCATGAGAAGTGCAGTGTCACGTTCTAGCCAGAGGGGGGAGCGATCGATTCTCTGTCCTCAGAAAGCCAAGGCCCCGGACCAGCATTAAGCACATTTGTGCCGACTGGCTGAACCGAGAGGAAAGGTTGTATCCTGTTGACAAGGCAGTACAGGACAGACGGGCCTTACTCAAGGGAGGGTCCGTGTCTCCGTCACCGGTTCCAGGGAAACGGGCATTGGAGCTTTTGTTCCTGTCTATGAGTGATTTAAGCTCAAAGTTTGTTCATTCCTCCCTTCTTTTTCCATTTTGCACTTTTAGACGTACACAAACACACGCCCGACGTGACATGACCTTGGCAGAAAGTCAGGAATTTCTCGGTCGTTTCCTCATCCGAACTGTATTTCATTACAGGGGTTTTATTACAGCTGAGCTGCTGCAGAATGTGGTTTTGCGCTTCGTCGGACCAACTTTGGTTTTGACGTTTATTGAAATGTTTACCAAGAAGTCGGATAAGTAGATTTAAAAGTACATAAGTATTCCAGTTTAATGAAGCTACAATCATAAGTTAGGGCCACTGAATTAACATTGAAAAAAGCCACATTATAGCTAGATCTCGTACTATTTTAGGTAGTTTATAACTTATCTTATCATTAAGTTAAATTTTAAAAGCTAAGAGGATAAATTGTAATCTAATAGTTAAATCATCACAGAAGCCAAAAGCTAATCTAATGGCTAAATGAGTATTAGAGCATTATAGCTGATCACATTTTATTGCTAATCTAACCTAGTAGATAATGAAGTACTGTACTAGAGAATTAGCACTTTTCAACATATTGTTAAGATTCTAAAAGTGAATCTAATTAAGTAGGTACTTTAGAAATTTAATGTTTCATGACTCGTATTGTTCAGATGCTAAAAGCTAATCCAATAGCTAATTGGGAGCTAGTAAATGAAAGCCAATTATTGTTCAGATGCAAAAAGCTAATAGTTTTGCTAATTCTGTATTTGAAATGAACGCTAATCAACTTTTATAAAAGCGAATTCACTTTCAAACGAGTGTGTAGGTGACTAGAGGAATATGTTACTTTGGTCTAAACACTGGAGCATTAAATATCACTGCGAGAAGAATACAAAACGCTTCCCTTAGCAAAATATTATTTCAACTTGCATTCCGATGCGACTCGCTAGACTAAATGCGACACGAGGGCAAACCAAAAAAAAATGGCAGAAGTCTGTCTTAAATAAACAGCAATAATAAAAGAATGAAGGAATGCCAAGTGTGGTGTGGCAACTTTTAGCTTTACTCAAGCTGGTGGAAGATTTCTGTGAGTTGTGTAAACTCGTGTCAAAGCTAACAGTCGCCATCTGAGCGAACTGACAGGTTTAAAACACACCCTACATTCTCTCAACACTAGCACAATGTTCAAACAATAACGTCATGTTGATGATGAAACACCAACAACTATGCTGAAATAATATTCATTTACATTTTCTGTGCTTTAAACATCATTCAGTTTTTATTAAAACAAATGAATACACTTTTTATTGATAATTTTGTGGATAATAATTACTGAATTAATCCATGCAATGGCCGACTTTTAATAAAGTCAGAAAACAAAAACAAAAATGGAATCATGTATTTTCAGGATAACATTGATGAAGATTGATATTTATTTATCCCTATATTACTGTAGTACAAATGTAGTACTCTACAGTAATATAGTACTACAGTATACATTTATTTATACTGTATATAATCTAAGAATATATTTTCCACTTTAGATTTTTTTATAATGTTACATACCTTGCAGCAGCAAAAATCTCCATTTTTCCCTGGAGGAAGAATGATTTCTCCTGTGGGAATCAGCTGGATCTTCAGCTCCATCATATCGATTCCCTGGTGTCTTCCTCGCCTTCCACTCACCCTCTTCTGCTCGTGGTTCTCTAATAGACATTGAAGAATGAAATCAGAGTTTTTGACAATCATGGATTGGAGTCGTGTGGAATCACCTGCAGACACGGAGTCAGTGTCAGTGCTGTGTGACAGTCCCCAGCTCTTCTGCTCTGAGTTTGCTTCAGTAAGAGCTTCTTCCTCTTGGCTTCAGCATCCTGTCCTCCACATTCCCAGGATAAACACTGGAGAAAGCCTCTTCATTTCCCTCGCACGGGCTGCAGAGGCATGGCTTAGCCACTTGATGTCACACTTCTGAATTAATTATGCTGTAAATCACTACATACGTATATACTGTATATAAACTTTACATGTGTATTTGTGTGTGTATGTGTGTGCTTGATGTGACACACACACACACACACATGCACACCCCCCCCCCCCCCCCACACACACACACACACTCTCTCTCTCTCTCACACATCCTAAATCCTCTAAGGCCACCATGAAGGAAGGGTTGAAAATTAGAAGACCACCTCTATTAGAAGGCCACTTTTATACAGGTAATACTGTATTGTATATACGTGTGACTGACTACTCTATCACACTCTGTATTTTTCGGCAACAACATACACACTGCGCACATATTGTACCAGCAGGAACTATTTTTCACTCGCTCGAAGGAGGGTCTGACAACCAGTTAAAACCAGTCGAAAAATACAACCAGTTAAAACCAGACGATAAATACAGCGTCACCCTGTAAAAGGGTAAAAGGGTAGAAAAATTTAGGTTTTAGGATATATTTTAAACATTAATATATAAGAATGCATAAACATTAATGTGCAAATATTAATAAGTTGTATACATCGTGTGTGTGTGTGTGTGTGTGTGTGTGTGTACTATATATCTGCGTAAATATACACAAGCATATATTACAATAACCTTAAAATGATCAATATTATTATAAAAATGATTATAATAAATACAATTACATGATTGGCGGAACTCTGCCTTTCAATTATTGCTCAGATATATTTTACAGCGGAAAGGACACACATCCTCTGACCTCTGACTTTCCAGATTTCTAGGCATCAACAGGAAAGAGTGGCCTTGGCATCTCATTGCACAACACAATCTAAATTTGGATAGAGACACTGATCCCTGTCAGCAAACTATTTATGCAAAGTTGATGCACGCTCATCTGCCTCCAGGCCATTCATTGGACTACGAGCTGAGATCCAGATTTAATGGAAAATGGTAACTAAAATAAAAATACTATTAAGATAATAAATAAATAAATAATAACAACCTCTCAACACTTTGTTTAGAAAGGTGTATTTAAATAATAAATGCGGTTATACTGTACATATGTTTCATACAACACAATAATACAAAATATTTTATATTTATTTTTTGCATTTAGAGTTTGAGGAGCGAGTAATTTAACTATAGTTTAGTATATTAATCACTACACGACACGCTTATGACGGGCAGGTTCATTTATGGTCTGTGTTTGTATGTTTGTTTATTATGATGTGTGCAGTGCGTTATGGTGATGATTGTTTATTTATTTGTTTGGATTTGTTGTTGCTGTTGTGACGTGAAATTTCCCCGCTGTAGGACTAATAAAGGATTTTTCAATTTATTCAATTCAATTCATGGTTGCACTGGCACTTGTGGGGTGAGTAGAATTATGTACTTCATTGAAACACACAACGTCAAAAATAACTGCTGTAAAAGAGGAAGCGTCACATGTTTTACTGACATCTCATTTCCTGTGACAGCCTCTCTATTATTATCATCCGCATATCTGACTTTTTCCTTACCCTGCAGCATTTACCAAAAAAAAAAAAAAAAGAAGAAAAAAAAATTCAATAGAAAATCTTCACTTGTTCTTACATGTGACTTGATGGTTGTTTTTATTTATTTATTTATACATTCATTCATGCAATTGTTTATTTATTTTTTGTTTGTCTATCAGTAAGAAACTTACTTTCCTTTTCAGGACCTTTAGGGGACAATCAGCTAGATTTACCAAAAGAAAATAAATATGTATAACAATGATCAATTTTCTATTATGTTACATAACCAGCTCTAAACCAGAACACGAACATTTGACCCCTACATTGAGTTTTATTCTCCATAGAACGACTGACTGTGAGCATAAGTTATCGAACAGCGCCACCTGCTGGAAGAGGTTTTTTCTGGTTTTACAGTTTAGTCTTTACATATGTAGCTACAAATACATTCATTTGGAATAATAATAATAAATTTGATAGATATTCAATATTTTTATTTTGATTGGTTTTAATACTATTTAGGTATCGTAATTTACAAAAAAAAACTGTTTTAGTTAAATTATGTAATTTATCAACAATACTGCTAAGGGTAAATGACAACATAGACACAAACCAAAAATTTAAATTTAAACTTTATTTACAAAAGCACTTAAAACATCCGTTGACCAAAGTGCTGTACACAGTCAAAATTTAAACAATAATTAATATGAAAAAAGCAAGTAATTGGAACATGAGTTAAAATTGGCTTGTAAGTGTGCTTAAAAATTGCTACAATGTGCCAAAACGTGTGTGAGTAGCCATGACTCAAGCCCTGTCACCTCGGACTTTGGCGTTTTCAGGAGAAGCTGATTTGCTGACCTGAGGGATCTGGATGGAGCGGTGGGAGTAAGCAGCTCCGTGAGGTAAGATGGGGCAAGCCAGTTAAAGTTTTAAAAACACATAGATCTTAAAACGGACTCTGAAGTGCGCAGGGATCCAGTGAAGAGAAGCCAAGATGGGAGAGATGCTGCATTCTGGACCAGCTGGAGACGTGCAAGGGAAGACTACTAGCCCAGTCAAGATGTAACAAAGCATGGATTACTATTTCAAAACGCTGCTGCGTACAGAATGTCTTTAGGTAGTTAGTCTCCTAAGCTCGATTTTTCATGCCTGCACTAATTTGAGTCCTCTTGAGTCCAACCTAAAACCCAGATTAGGTTACCACAGCCATTCTGCACATAAATTTGACATTCACCAGCTTTACAATGGAAGGAAATACCATGATTTTTGTAGAGATGGAACCTAGAGGAAGAAGATAAAGGGATAAAAGATAGTGACCCCTGGGAAACACTGTATAATAGGGAGCCAAGGAGGATTCATAACAACCAAGGTTCAAACACGTGGTTCTATCAGTTAATAAAGACCTCAACCATTGGGAAGACCCTAGCAATACCAAGGATGCCCACCATGTGCTGCACACCAGCGATTGTGATCCAAAGATCCAGCAGAACAATTAAAGTCGTTTAATTTACCTTGACTGACTCTGTGCTATGCTGTATGGAGGATCAAAACCGCCAAAATCAAATATAAATGACAAAGGAAATAAATCTACTTATGTATAAATAAATGCAGAAATGCATACGTACCAAATAAATGTATACATACATATATTTATATTCTTACAGCAAATAGGAAATAAATGTACTTATGTATAAATAAAAACAATAGGATTCAATTTGAACAAATCTATAAATCGTAAAAGGTAATAAAATGTTAGAGTGATACTTGTTCTGCCTGTCCTTTTGAAGCTGCTTCTGTTGCTTGGTCACCTTTCATTTCCTTCTTTTTTTTATTTCTACCATGTGTTGCAGTGCACCAAAATAGATTATTTTTTCAATTCCTCTTTCATGTACTCCAACTTCACATCTTGTTGTCCAGTAAGAAGAAGATGAAGAAGAAGAAGAAGAAGAAGAAGAAGAAGAAGAAGAAGAAGAAGAAGAAGAAGAAGACAACCCATATTTGTCCCACTAATCAGAAATTTACATTTTGCAGCAGCCACCACAAAAGGTCTCCCAGAATTGAGTTTGCAAGCGAGAGCAAGGTTCTAGATTAGATTTCATTTTTATGAGAGAAAATTTTCCTTTTTGATTGATTATTCAATTTGATTGATTGATTTGTCTGTCTTCATTCGCTTGGGTGAGTCATTTTATTTCTATCACATTGTATGACATGTGGACGTTGTGGTCAAGCGGTGGAGAGCAGGATCTAGTAAGGGTTGCCAGTTCGAATCTCGGTGTTTGAGCGAACAAATTGTGTACGACGTGTGTTGGAGATGTGTGCACAGGATATGTGTCACACCAGAGACTGACTGGTTGGAGTCCCCAGACCCTGGTTGGACAGACCCACAAGCACAGCACGAACGAGGCATTCACAAAGGGTTAACAGAGTTTATTCCAGAATCGAGGTCAGGCAGGCAGAGGTCAATACACAGCAAACAGGGATAATATAAGGAACAGGTGAAAGACCGTCAAGGAAACAGGCACAGATCAAGATCACGAACAAAAACAGAATCGCTAGGCAAAAATCGGAAAACAAGGGTAGAGCAATGGTCAAAATCCGGGCAAGACAAGATACATGAAACACGGGCCAGATGGCTGGATAACAGGCAAAATGCACTCACAATCTGGCCAAGGTGATGAAAAAAACAGGTGCTTAAATACCAAACTTGATTGCAAAAATGAAAAATGCTAAAAAAAAAAAAACAAACGTAAAGCAAGCGGAACTTGATTGCAGAGAAAACCGAAAATGACAAAATAATGAAGTTTCACAATAAAATCTAGAATTGGCAAGCTAGAGTCCGTGACAGTTTCAGAGTGGCCTTTTATTGTGGTCAGTCTAATGCACACCTGTGATTCCATGTTCCACGTTCTAGAATCACTGAGACATGTTTGACCATCATATGATCACTATTCAGATAAATCTGTGTGCAAAACTGTACAGAGCGTGTAGGTGGAGAACCAAGACGATGCTTGGGTTCTGCTGTATAATGGACTTCCTGTCATCCTGACAGAACCTTTTTGCGTCGCATCATCGCTGAAGCTCTTCTGGCTCTGACATCATAAACCAGGACAATAATAGTGGCCACGCCCACCAGAGTGGCACAGACCAATCGGATCACAGCTTCAATGAAGCCACAACAGTGAACATATTCTGGAAAAACGATAGAGAAGTGAAGGGCTTGGTGCCTAGATGATTGTGTGTGATTGAAGCAACACAATACCTGAACAGAGAGAGGAGACGTCAGACACACTTGTGTGTTTCTGTGTGATGCTGCTGTTCAACACACAGCTGTAAGAATCATCTCCATCAACCTCCAGAGAGAGAGAGACGCTGCTGAGATTCTTCTGAGTGATGGAGCTCAGGACTCTCCCTCCTTTATGCCAGGACAGAGTCACGTCAGTCACGTTCTCCACCAAACACACCAACACACACATGGAGGAGGAAGAGAAGGATGGGTTTCTGACGATAAGGGGAACACGAAGAGCTGGACTCACCGGGTGAAAAACAGAAACTGGTTAGTTATAGTAGGCAAATTCAATCCCTGTGATGGACCCACCATATATGTGAAGATGGAATCTTCTAGCGGTGGGCTTATGTCCGTTGACGAGTAGATGATAGAGTCCGGTGTCTTCAGGTTGCAGGTGAGTGATGGTCAGAGATCCAGTCTTGTGATTCAGCTCTACTCGACCGCTCCATTCCTCAAACACTCGTATGTACGTTCGGTTGATTTCAGCGATCAGAGATAATTCACTCTTCCATAGTAAATACTGGTCGTCTTGTATTTCTGAGAAAAGCGTGTGAAAAACAACAGACTCTCCCTCCTTCACCGACAGTGTTTCCTCAGTGAACACTCCGGGACACACACACACACACACACACACACACACACACACACACACACACACAATCACTTAACCAAAATCTGAAACAAACATTTACTCGGGGACTAAAATGAACATGTTACGTTTGTATAACACGCATTTTGAGTAAACAACAGTTTGACTAATTGTAGATTGTAGTTTTCACAGAATCAAACTTAATTCTTTGTCTTTGATTAATTCTCAAAAAAAATACAGTAGCGAAAAATGTTTGACAATGTTTAATTTAAAAATACAATTTCTACACAGTATATGTATTAAATATGAAATCATACAAAGTATGCATATTAAAAATTTATACTGTAAGATTTTTCAAATACTAAATGATATTAGTTTCTGAATAAGTATCGGGCTGATAGTTTTCAACTGGAGATACTAAAATCACCCACAGTGAATAAAATGTCAAGCTAAACGATTGTGAGAGAAAGTGTAAAAGAAGATGAAGAGCATTAAACACTCACCCGCCAGAAAGCAGGAACTCAGTAGAACAAAGCTTGAGAACATTTCATCAGCCTAAAGTGTCTGAATCTGAAGAAGCAGGAAAGATGTTTCTTCTTCTGATTGTTGTCACACACACACACACACACACACACACACACACACACACACACACACACACACACACACACACACACACACACACTGGTGACTTATTTTGTTAAAATCTTTATCAACAGCAGCACCTTCTGTTTGAAATACGTCAATGCATTTTGTGTTTTACAAGTTGTTATCAGATATAGATCTTCTTACATCTTCTTGTGGAAGTTGTGGTCCGGCAGAAGTTTGTTTCAGGACTCGAGAAAGATAGATGATGGAGGAGAAAGATATTTGTGCACAAAGCCGCAACGTTACTGAACTTCAGTCCCTAGTAGCCATCATCACATTTACAGCAACTTTATTTACCTATTAACTTTTTAAATTCCTTTTAGCCTACTGTTGACAACAAAATTATTACCCCTTCTACAAAATAGTCATTGTTTTGAAAAGCAATTAACAAAAACTTGTAAAAATGTAACGGAACATCCTAAACGTCTAAATAAAGCTGTGTCAAAGTTGTTCTGCTCTTTTTAGAAGTACTTTTGAAATACATTTAAAAGGATTACTATTTATAGGGGGCTAATAATTATGTCCTCAACTGTCCTCAACTTGTCTTTTTTTGCACACTGCTTTTTCATGGTTTTATTTTCAAGATTTTAAACGCACACTTATTATCACGGATCAAAATAAAAAATTCTAAATGGTATTTACAGTGTTTCTTTTAAAATAAAAATACAATATACTAGGTTTTAGTAAAACTATTTTTACTATAACTAGTAACTGCTATTGGTAAGAAAAATAGCCCAATTAAAATACCAATTAAAAAAATGAAAACTGATTACATTTGTAATACCTACTATATGTTTACATAGCAACTTACAAAATAATACCATTAATTAGACCTTTAAGTAATGAAAATTAATTTTTCAATTTCGGAAATATCGTACTAATAATACATCCGGGGTTGGTTCCGGGTCCTTGGCTCTACGTTATTTCGTACGCTCAATACGTAAGGATTCGCGTCTTCCGCTTAGCAAAACCCGGAAGTGACGCATTCAAAATTCGTGAATCCTACGTCTCTACGCACAACGTGTAGTGTCGTACACCGTGCTCCATTCTGCCGAACTAAGCCAACTGAAAACCATATTCACTGGAGTTTCATTTTAGTCAAGAAAATGTAAGTGGAACTAAGTTCGTCTGCTTCAGTATTTGTTTTGAGTTTAAATGTGACCGGTTGAACAGCGGCTTTTTTGTTTTCTAGTGTAGTAAGCTTGCACAGCGAAGGCTAGGCTAACATGCTAGGTGCTTTGTTGAACGAATGCACGCGAAAAACCAGTAAAATCACAATTTAGCGCTAATCAAAAATGCAGCACTTATTTGGTATCGGTTAGATATTTTACTATCACCTCAGTATCTAATCTATCTGGATTATCGGTGCTTTAGCGGTGTTAAGTTTGTTCGCAAAGTGAAACAAATCAGGCGCCATATTCAAGAATTCTTTTTGCAGGAGTTTTTTTATAGCGTTATGGTGTGTTTATAAATATTTTTTAAAATACACATGGAATTTAAAATTAGTATACGGTGACATTCTTCCCGCATCTAAGAAATTTCACACATATCTTAAAAGAACACGAAACGATAACAATCGCGCACATGTTCTTGTTTGGATAACAATTTACCTAATTGTGTGAGTGTCGAGAATATTAAATCAGACTTCGCCTTCAAAAAGTCTTTATTCGTCACAATTTTAAGCCATTTCCTCACTGAGATAAGTGCTTTTCTTTCTTACATTACAACACAGATATATAGATGCAAGCCGCCACTATGGACCATCAATATTCGCAACACTGCCATCAAATGAAAAATAAACATCAGTTAACAAACATGAGTAAATTGGCTTTCACAGTTTTTACATGGTTTTTAACTGATATAGGCCGCCTGTTGACGTCTTTAGTTCAGAGTAGTTGGTTGTAATAATAATGTGCCCAGCTATTACGTGGTGTATTTATCATGTCTAGGTCACATACATCATATATCTAGTGCATATTGCTATTTAGTACAGTTGTGGCCTAGTGGTTAGAGTGTCAAGTTTGTGAACGATACGTTGCTGGTTTGAATCTCATACGTTCTACAACTGAAAAGTTCTAGAATAAAACACAGACTCTACAGCACATACTTTGACTTAAGATGGCTTGGTGTGTTGACTTCTTTGGTTGTATTGCTCAAGTTAAAATATTTGAGTGGGAAATCTTATTTACGTTTCTGTGTTTGCTTCCCAGTAGACGCTGCCATGGCAGCCCCGTTCCCCTTCAGAGGTGTTCCTGTCACCATGCCGCCAGGAGTCCCTCCACCTCCTCCGGCTGCCCAGATACCTGACTACATGACGGAGGAGAAACTGCAAGAAAAAGGTATAGTGTGCTTCACACTCTGAAATGCAGAAGAGACGTGTCCAAAGCTCACTGTGTTTTCTGTTTTCTAGCTCGAAAATGGCAGCAGCTGCAGGCCAAGCGCTATTCAGAAAAGAGGAAGTTTGGATTCGTGGATGCCCAGAAAGAAGACATGCCACCCGAACACGTGCGCAAGATCATCAGGGATCACGGGGATATGACGAACAGGAAGTTTCGGCATGACAAGCGGGTCTACCTGGGGTGAGCATCATATCATCAGCTTAATAATTTGAAAAATTACAAATATTAAAAAAATTTGTCCCGGCACTGAAAATGCCAATCAGGAAGTGTTTTTTAAATGTGTTTTGCTGGTGTTATTGCTAGTATTTTATTTACTGGCTCTTTATAATAATTGTTTTCAATACTTGATTAAAAATCACACAGAAAATTGAAATTGATTGCTCGTATGTCATCTTCATCATCTTTTTCACTTACTTTCTGAGGAGCCTTGGTTAATGGTAGTTACAGCCATGGTCATTCACACAATCATTCATATCTCGAAAACTGGTAGCGTGATCAACAACTGCATTCCCACTAGTACACAAGAACTGCTTTTCTCAATTTTCCTGTGTTTTGAGCACAGGGCGCTGAAGTACATGCCTCACGCCGTCCTAAAGCTGCTGGAGAACATGCCCATGCCCTGGGAACAGATCCGCGACGTTCCTGTGCTCTACCACATCACAGGCGCAATTTCCTTTGTGAATGAAATACCGTGGATCATTGAACCGGTTTACATTGCACAGTGGGGGTAAGTGGTTTTAGTGATTTATAGTTTGTATAAAACACAAACGTTGTGCGTTGCTTAATAAAACTGTTTTGCCTATCAACATACCTTAGTTGTTTACGCCAATTGTGATTGGCTGCTGACTTTCTTGCTGTTGCCAAAAGGCAGATTTTTAGAATTAGTTTTGTATTCTAAGTCTCATAGTGGACCGCTGCTTTAATTTAAGAATTTTTGCAAAATAGGTAATTTACTGCTTTTTAGTGAAAACATTGTTTGTTGGTGCTGCCTGTGTTTTGCTGGCATGTTTGATTGTTTCATTTCATTTATAAATAAACGGGAATTATTTCCGATCCTCTAGCACAATGTGGATCATGATGCGTCGTGAGAAGAGAGACAGGCGACACTTCAAACGCATGCGCTTCCCGCCATTTGACGACGAGGAGCCTCCGTTGGATTATGCAGACAACATCCTGGACGTCGAGCCCTTGGAAGCCATTCAGATGGAGCTGGACCCTGACGAGGATTCCTCTGTTGTTGACTGGTTGTATGAGCACCAGCCCCTGAAGGATTCTACCAAGTGAGTTTTTAGACCAAGATTGTTTGCCAGATTGTGCATGATTTCTTATGATTCGTCTTTTCTTTCCACAGATACGTCAATGGGACCACTTACAGACGCTGGCAGTTCACTTTGCCGATGATGTCTACCCTGTATCGGTTAGCCAATCAGCTGATGACCGATTTGGTAGACGACAACTACTTTTACTTGTTCGACCTGAAGGCGTTCTTCACCTCCAAAGCGTTAAACATGGCCATTCCTGGTGGTCCGAAGTTTGAGCCCCTTGTTAGAGACATCAACCTCCAGTACGGACATTTTTTTTTCAACTTACAGCATGAACGTTTTGGCTTGCAGGAGGTTTGATGCTGAGTGTGTGTTTGCAGGGATGAAGATTGGAACGAGTTCAATGACATCAACAAGATCATCATCAGGCAGCCAATCAGGACTGAGTACAAAATTGCGTTCCCATACTTGTACAACAACCTTCCACATCACGTGCACCTCACCTGGTATGTCTGTTCAATTTACATCAAGCTGTCTAGTTTAGCATTTCACAGCTTGTCCTGTTTACAAAGTCTGAAGTACAGTGGTACCCCAAAGTACGATTGTCCTAGAAAACAAAAGACCTGAGTTTAAAAAAATGTGTCGCTGCAAAAATGTTGTCCAGAGTTCGGAAAGTTTTAGCTATTTTAGCAGCGCATCTTTTTCTTATAGCTAGCATCCAGAGATGGGAGTCTAGACGTGTATAAGACCGTTGTTTAATATTTGCACATCAAATAAACAAAAACAGAGTTTCAGAGATCTTGCTTCCAAATATATAAAATAAGTTTGTATTCTCCCAGAATGGCAATGTTTTTTTTTTCTTTCACGTAGAGCCGCCATCTTGAAATGACGTTATGCAAACCCCTGAGGTTTTTGTAATCTCACGAGAACGGGGATGTAGCTTTGACATCATTTCAAGATGGCGGTAACCGCTCATGTGAAATTGCCCGTCTATCGTTTTATACTGTAGATTTTTAAACATCAGCCAAATGTAAAACTAAACAACTTCTATGTAATATGTTTCTATTACATTTAATACCAATATTTCATAATTTAAAAAAATGTTCTGTCTGAATTTGTTTACTTATTACATATTTGTAAAATATACATGTAATCATCTAACGAAGACGAAACGGCTCTAATTATTTTGTAAATCGTGTTACCACTGGCGTTCCAATACACAGCTTTTGCACAGTTCAATTTTTGGCAGTTCTTGCTTTACCTGTGATTTATGACGTTCAGGTATCACACACCCAACGTGGTGTTCATCAAGACTGAGGATCCCGATCTGCCTGCTTTCTACTTCGACCCTCTGATCAATCCCATCTCTCATAGACACTCAGTCAAAGTAAGAAGCTCTACAGCTCACTCATTTTCATATCGGATGGATGATTTCTCATTCTTACAAACATCTTGTTTTCTCCGTAGAGCCAAGAGCCTTTACCAGAGGATGATGAAGAGTTTGAACTTCCAGATTACGTGGATCCATTCTTGAAAGAGACTCCTCTGTACACTGATAACACAGCCAATGGCATTGCG
>MU204210.1:129094-154007 GCA_017309775.1 Paedocypris sp. Pulau Singkep
AAAAATTTTTTTTTTTTTTTTTTTTTTTTTTTTTTGCTAAGAATAAAGATCACAATTCTGAATTTTTACATTTTATTTAATTGTGAACAACAGCTGTCAGACAGAAATAGAATAACATGTATTATTCGCTGCTTAAAATCGAAATAAAGTCCCAAAACGATTTGTACTCAAATGGAAGAGATTCGCGTGTCAAGTCAAAGTCAGCTTTATTGTCAATTTTGCCATATGTACAGTGCATACATACAGAAAATCGAAATTTCGTTCCTCTCAGTCCCTAGATACAAACAGATGACATTTCAACATAAAACTTACAAGTACTAAAAGTAAGGTGTCGTAGTAATAAAGTGACGTTTGCTTTGCATTCCTATGTGACAGGTAAAGTGTGTGTATATACGTGCCTGTGCTGCCAGACACACCTGCGCAAAACTTGGTTTCTTGCGGCAAACTCTTTCTGGCAATAGTTTGATCCTATAGAAACATCGGAGTGCGTGTTATCTCGAGGATTAAGATCGCGAGGGGGGTGGAATTGAGATCACAATCTTTTAATGATTTTTTTGTGCAGCTCTACTTTGACGTTTCCTCATGTTTTTTGTCAAATTGTCAGTGTCTAAATTGCACAACAATAATAATAATAATAATAATAATAATTGAACCTTTATTAAGACTGTCGTTTTTAAAGGCCTTCTGCTTCTGTCCGTAGGTACAGAGAACATTGCCCCGCAGGCCAGCCTGTCAAGGTGCGCGTTTCTTACCAGAAGCTTCTGAAGTACTACGTGCTCAACGCTTTGAAACACAGACCACCGAAAGCTCAGAAAAAGAGGTGAGGTAGAACCTTCAGACTAGGGGTACGCGTATGAGTTTAAAGTCATATCACAGTATTTTATAGTGTCCAGACGGTATCTGCATTATATCACGGTATGTGAGGGTTTCACATTTTTGTAGACCTTAATTACATTACAGGCTGTCTTTGTATTCTAACTTTAAAGTAAGAAATTAATCCCAGGGGGAAAACCTGAAGAAGCGGCTGCCATTTTTTCAATACGGTATATCTTTTGTAAGTAGCGCAGGCGATTTGAAAATTTTATAGTAAAAACTGTAAGAAAGAGAAAGTATAACAGAGACACATAGAACATAGAGACCAGCGGATGCGTGAGGCCGGATATCTAATTTTGCGTGAAATCAACGTTTACAAACGAAAACAAACTAACTAAAAAAAAATTAAATATCAGAAATGGGTGTGTCCCTGTGTCGTCATTAGAAGTTGTAACAAAACAAATGTGTTATACTGTATTAAAGTGTGTAAATTCGTATATAAAAATGTAATTAATACGTCTGTAACAGTATCCACAGTTTTGCAAAATTCAAATCGTGGCACAATTTAATACCGATTTTTCACGTTCATACCGGTTTTCCCGCCCACCCCTACTTCAGCCATTGCCTATGTGACCGTCTGTGTAACGATGTGTTTTCCATCGGTAGGTATCTCTTCCGCTCTTTCAAGGCCACCAAGTTCTTCCAGTCCACAAAGCTGGACTGGGTAGAAGTCGGCCTGCAGGTTTGCCGACAGGGCTACAACATGCTGAACCTCCTGATTCACCGTAAGAATCTGAACTACCTTCACCTGGACTACAATTTCAACCTGAAGCCTGTGAAAACCCTCACGACCAAGGAGCGTAAGAAGTCCCGGTTCGGGAACGCGTTCCACTTGTGTCGTGAAGTCCTCCGTCTGAGCAAGCTGGTGGTGGACAGCCACGTGCAGTACAGGCTGGGGAACGTCGACGCCTTCCAGGTATGTCGCCATTTTCTCAACTGCGAGGCTTTTTGAATATCTGCTAAGTCTGGTCTCACTGTAGTTGGCAGATGGGCTGCAGTACATCTTTGCCCACGTCGGGCAACTCACTGGAATGTACCGGTACAAATACAAACTAATGAGGCAAATCCGAATGTGCAAGGACCTGAAGCATCTCATCTACTACCGATTCAACACTGTGAGTAGATGTCTTTGACAAAAGCTCTTTTCCGTCTGTTTTGAGCAGTTATGTTTGAGCAGTAAATGCATTCTCAAAACCATGACTCCACCCATCTGATGAGGTGTGGCTATGGTGTCAAGTCATGAGTCACACCCAACTTGTTTCCGTAAATATGAAGATATTTCTTATAGATTTCTTTGACTAAAGCTCTTTTATTTCTGTTTTGAGGAGTTGTTATGAACTCGAATTTGAAATGCATATAAAATGTATGACTCCTCCTACTTGAGTTGTTGTTGCTATGGTGTCAAAGCATGAATATGTTCATGTCTAAATATAAAATCATCTAACTAAAATATATTTATAGTTCATTCATGCTATATTTTGTATCTGAAGTGTCCAGTTTTTTCTATTTTAGGGTCCGGTTGGAAAAGGTCCAGGCTGTGGGTTTTGGGCTCCAGGATGGAGGGTCTGGCTTTTCTTCATGAGGGGCATCACTCCTCTCCTTGAGCGATGGCTCGGAAACCTTCTTGCCAGGCAGTTTGAGGGTAAATAAAAGTCCAGCTTAATGTTAATTTGGGATTGACACAGAAAAGCCATAGCAGCTAATGTGGCAATTATTAACAGATTACATTGTCGTTAAGGTCGTCACTCCAAGGGCGTCGCCAAGACCGTGACCAAGCAGCGTGTGGAGTCTCACTTTGATCTTGAGCTGAGAGCTGCTGTGATGCACGACATCCTCGACATGATGCCCGAGGGAATCAAGCAGAACAAGGCCAGGACCATCCTGCAGCATCTCAGCGAGTCCTGGAGGTGCTGGAAAGCCAACATCCCTTGGAAGGTAAGGTGGACTGATAATAACACACAATGTTGTGTATTATTTTCAGAGGTTTTTCATTTTGCTATTATAGTTTAAAATTGTATCCTAATGTGGTTGTCATTCGTTAAAAATCCTTTTATAATTTGATAAGATATTGTAATGACTGTAATAAAAACACGTTACATCCGGACATCTTGAATCTCACGATCAGTCACGTAGACGGATCAGATCGGACCGTGACAATGACATCACCAGGATGTTAGCCGAGCGTCTCACTTGGGTTGTACGTTTGTGCGTGAAAATAATGAAACTGAACAGACACTGTTCTGAATGTCTTAACTCTGTAATGTTGTTGCTAAAAAACACAAAGGTTGGTTGCACTCAAAACACAAATAATTTTGTGAAAAGAGACACTATTTTCTCGATGACGTCCGTTGTAAAAGGAAATTTTCGTTAACAGTCATTCGTAAGCGGGGGAGGTACCACTGCACTTTGATGAAATCCAAATTCATTGTATTTTGATTACTACTTCATATCTACCTTGTTACATTTTTTTCACCAGGTTCCAGGCCTTCCAACACCCATCGAGAACATGATTCTGCGTTACGTAAAGGCCAAAGCCGACTGGTGGACCAACACGGCTCATTACAACCGTGAGAGAATCCGACGTGGGGCTACCGTAGACAAGACTGTGTGCAAGAAGAACCTGGGACGTCTCACCCGGCTCTATCTGAAGGCCGAGCAGGAGAGGCAGCACAACTACCTGAAGGTAAAGACATTTATGCTTAACCTGACACCCGTGCTCTGAAATTATATTCTTTTTCAAATTTTCAAAGTCAAAGTCAGCTTTATTGTCAATTTTGCCATATGTACAGTGCATACATACAGAAAATCGAAATTTCGTTCCTCTCAGTCCCTAGATACAAACAGATACAAACAGATGACATTTCAACATAAAACTTACAAGTACTAAAAGTAAGGTGTCGTAGTAATAAAGTTTCTTTATTACTACGTGGTAATAAACCACGTAGTAATATTTCTTTTTATTACTTTATAAAATTTCTTTGCTAGTTGGGCTTTTAGGAGGCGATAAGTGTAAAATGAAACAAATTTTCATTTTCCATTATTTAGTTTTGGTGATACTACATTTGTCATTACTAGATATTTACTTATTGTTACCGATCTTTCATGTCCTAACAAAAGGGCGTCTTAAAAAACGCGTTTTACCTAAATATCGCCCTTGCATTTTTCCATAAATATGAAATACTTTCTTTGCAAAAGATAGAATGTCTGTAGAATGTCCTCTACAATATACCTATATAGTTATATACTTATACACCCTCCACAGTATATTTATCGTTTAGTGTATATTGTCTAATGTGTGTATTCTATGCTGCTGTTTAATGTGTTTACTGTATTTTAACTCATGACAGCTCACACACTGCTGGTGATGTAACCATAAAAGTGATTTGAAAGGTGAACACTTGTTTTCTCACTGCTTTCAGGATGGACCGTACATCACTGCTGAGGAGGCCGTGGCCATCTACACAACCACCGTGCACTGGCTGGAGAGTCGTCGCTTCTCCCCGATTCCTTTCCCTCCGCTCTCATACAAGCACGACACCAAGCTGCTCATCCTGGCGCTGGAAAGACTCAAGGAGGCCTACAGGTTAAACCATAAACCTGGTTCCTCTTGAGAAGCATCCCGTCTTACTTTTTTTTTTTTTTCTCCGTCTAGTGTGAAATCGAGGCTGAACCAGTCTCAGCGTGAGGAGCTGGGTCTGATCGAGCAGGCCTACGACAACCCTCACGAAGCTCTGTCCAGGATCAAGCGTCACCTTCTCACTCAGAGAGCATTTAAAGAGGTCGACTTTATTGTTCCTCAACGTTTTCTCACTGATCCACACAATCTGGGTTGCATCTGAAATGGCTTTGTTTTTTTTAGGTGGGCATTGAGTTCATGGACCTCTACAGTCACCTGGTGCCGGTTTATGACGTAGAGCCACTGGAGAAAATCACAGACGCGTACCTGGATCAGTACCTGTGGTACGAGGCTGACAAGCGTCGACTGTTTCCTCCCTGGATCAAACCTGCGGACACCGAGCCGCCACCACTGCTGGTGTACAAGTGGTGCCAAGGTGCGAGCAAGTCTACTCTTTTTCCCAGCACCTTGCTTGTAAAGCTTGTGTTAATGTGATATGTCTAATCTGCTAGGAATAAACAACCTTCAGGATGTGTGGGAGACGGCCGAGGGCGAATGTAACGTCATGCTGGAGTCTCGCTACGAGAAGATGTACGAGAAGATTGACCTGACACTGCTGAACAGGCTGCTGCGTCTCATTGTGGATCACAACATTGCCGATTACATGACGGCTAAAAACAACGTCGTCATCAACTACAAGGTCTGTGTCCGATTAGTGATGAACAATCATATTTAAACGGAAACTAGCAAAACGTGGATCCACAACACGTTGCCCTTTTAGGAATGTTGCCGCAGTTACGTTTAAATAATACGAGCAAATGCACTCTCTTGATTGGATTAATCTAAACCTATCACAGTGCCGATGTTCAATCACAAACTATTTAATATTTTTTTATGTACGATTGTAATATAGCATAATAAAAATACTTGAATGAAACTCAGATGATAAAATATAAATGCATCACATTTTTATTTCATTTGAAAGTATTCAAGCTGGTGTTTCATTAGACAAATTGTAATGACATTCAAGTTATTTGATTGACCTATTTTATACTGTTATAAATAATCTTTGAGAGGCAGTGAATTACAGGCACATTAAGAAACCTCTAATTCTAGTTTTACACAACACATTTTTTCCCAATTCTAAGACTTTTTCTGCGTTAGTTGGGATCGACTCAGCTGAATAAAACACAGGTTTACAATTATAATTTAAAAGAATTTGCTCATCTGAAGTGCTTTTCACTGCATAAATAGCAAACGTTAGTGAAATGCTCAAGTTAGTGGCAAATATCATATATTATATCTTTATCAATAGGGTCGGTATGTTTTTAGTTGGTTTTGAAATTAATGTTTTCACTTGAATTGGTTTAAAAATTTCACAAAACCAACTTAACAGCAACATTATCAATAGGATTTTTAAGAACATATATTTAATAATTGATTAATGAATGCCTTAAGTTTCCACGCCATGCCTGTTTTAAGCATTTGCCACACAGTATTGTTTTTTTTTTTTAAAGCCTGTTTCTCTGTTTTTAGGACATGAACCACACCAACTCCTATGGTATTATTCGTGGACTGCAGTTCGCTTCCTTCATAGTGCAGTACTACGGCCTTGTAATGGACCTTCTGGTGTTGGGCTTACAAAGAGCCAGTGAGATGGCCGGACCACCTCAGATGCCCAATGACTTTCTCAGCTTTCAGGACACGCCCACTGAAAGTGCCCACCCAATCCGCCTCTACTGCCGCTACATAGACCGCATTCACATCTTCTTCAGGTAAGAACCTGCGTGCCGTGTGTGTCGTGTCAGTTCTTTGTTTTCTGACAGCTGCTTTTCTGCCCGACAGATTCTCTGCTGATGAAGCCAGAGATCTCATCCAGAGATACTTAACCGAGCACCCGGACCCCAATAATGAGAACATTGTGGGCTACAACAACAAAAAATGCTGGCCTCGAGATGCTAGGATGAGGCTGATGAAACATGACGTCAACTTGTACGTGAACTTGAACTCAAACTGGCTTGGCGAATCGCAATGTTGATGAGTTTTGTTCATGCAATGTCTTCATCCAGGGGCCGTGCTGTGTTTTGGGACATTAAGAATCGCCTCCCGCGCTCCGTCACAACAGTCCAATGGGAGAACAGCTTCGTCTCAGTCTACAGCAAAGACAACCCCAACCTTCTGTTCAACATGTGCGGCTTCGAGTGTCGCATCCTTCCCAAGTGTCGCACCAGCTATGAGGAGTTTACACACAAAGATGGAGTCTGGAACTTGCAAAATGAGGTAAGTGACCTCACAAGAACCCTCTGGAATCGTGGAATGACTACAGGAGGTGAGAACGTGGAGGATAATTGTGTGATTCTGCTTTTTAGATAACAAAGGAAAGGACCGCACAGTGCTTCCTGCGTGTAGATGACGAATCCATGCAAAGGTTCCACAACAGAGTTAGGCAGATTCTGATGGCTTCTGGATCAACCACCTTTACAAAGGTACAATCTTTTTTTCTTTGCTCATGAAACTCCTACACTATAACTGAACAGAGCTGCACAATTAATCGTTATATGATTTTGATCTCGAATATTGAGGAGGTTTTAATTGTGAAAAGCTCCTTACAAATGCACTGAACTTGATTCCACCCCCCTCGCGATCTTAATCAAGCATTTACACAATTCAGCCAAACTAGTCTGATCTCGAAATAACACGCAGATATAAAAATGATTGCAAAAGATAATATATAAAAAAACTATAAAACTATAATCTTAATATTAAGATTAATAATAATTACCGTATTTACTCGACTATAAGTCGAGGATTTTTCCAAAAAATTTCATGCTGAAAGTGGGGGGCTCGACTTATACGCGCGGTCTACCGGAATAGAAAATATTTTACTCGGAACAGTGCACAGATATTTCACCCTTTCTCACGAAAATAAACAGCAGAGACACAAGCGCGGAAAATAAATGAACATTTATGACGTGAACTAAATACTTCTAAATATCTTTTTACGAACTAAATACATCTTTCAGAAAACGGCACGAAAAGGAGCAGCTTTCCGCTGGCCGCAGCTCTGCGCTCTCACAGGCACACACACACACACACACACACACACACACGCACTCACACACACACACACTCACACTTTTTCGGCTCAACTCTCTTCTGACTCTAGTTTCTCTTTGGCGTGGGGCTTCACAAATAAACGAGCCACACGGTGGATTTCGAACGTTGTATTTATTCCCAAAACACGAGTTAGCATTAGCCGTACTCTTAAAGGGGCAGGGCACTTTTCCCAGAAATCTTTAAAATGATAATGCAACCAAACCAATGACAATTTAAACTTAAACATAAATTAACAATAGCTTAAATAGATTAATTCCAACATAAACAAACAGGGTTAGTTGATTTTTATGTTGCCTTTACCACCAAAGATGTCTGAATACTTTAATTATTTCTATAGGAAAGATTAAATGTGTTCTATCATTATTTCCCTGTGCCTCTTCAGTGTCTCCGTGGGCCTCAAATAACCAGAATTGACTTTATATGAAACCAAAATTGGGTTTCTACTCATTTCTATTTCTCTCATTTCTTTCACCTGACTTATAAGGGGGTCTAAACAGAATACCACAATATCACATCTGAAGTGGGGGGGGTCGACTTATAAGCGAGTAAATACGGTACATTAATATTTCCTTACATTTATTTAAATTTAAAGTAAAGGGAAATACTTGTTATGCTATTGCTGTTCGACCAGCAAAGTCTTAACCAGGTTAAGTCTTTAAATAAAAAATAAAAACAAAAAACTGAATTGTGATCTTTATTCTAAGCTAAAAAACCTAACTTATCCAGAATTGTGCAGCTCTATTACTCACTATCCTTAGTTGGACCAACAAACTGAACTTGAATCTTTTGGCGTTTGGAATGGCTGATTTTATCACAGATCTTGCAATTCAGATTTCCGCTTTTATGTCGCCTAGACGCATTTGATGTCGTTGTGGCGAACTAAATATTTAACATCCTGATATAATTGATCCGATTCGCTCTACAAACATGAAAATGTCTCTTTATTTTCTGCACTTCTCTTCTGAAGACGTTTCTTTGAAGACTTGATGTTATGGCTTTCAGATTGTGAACAAGTGGAACACTGCTCTGATCGGCTTGATGACATACTTCCGTGAAGCCGTGGTCAACACTCAAGAACTTCTGGACCTGCTGGTGAAGTGCGAGAATAAGATCCAAACCCGTATCAAGATCGGACTGAACTCCAAAATGCCCAGCCGTTTTCCTCCGGTGGTCTTCTACACTCCTAAGGAGTTGGGTGGTCTCGGGATGCTTTCGATGGGCCACGTGCTGATCCCACAGTCTGACCTGAGGTGAGGTTGAAGCTGCAATCCATTAACTGGTGGAAATTGCCTTGACCTTGCTTGCATTGCTTTTCTTAGGTGGTCCAAACAGACGGACGTGGGCATCACTCATTTCCGATCCGGCATGAGTCATGAAGAGGATCAGCTGATTCCTAATCTGTACCGCTACATCCAGCCATGGGAAAGCGAGTTCATCGACTCTCAGAGAGTTTGGGCTGAATACGCTCTGAAGCGTCAAGAGGCCATCGCTCAGAATCGGTATGGACTTCACCTTTAAATGCTAAAATTGCTTATTTCTGCAGTAGATTTCTACTTCTGCGTCTATTTCTGCAGTACTGGTTTTATTTACCTGGAACTGTTTAAACAGGCGCTTGACTCTGGAGGATCTGGAAGATTCCTGGGACAGAGGAATTCCACGTATCAACACTCTCTTCCAAAAGGACAGACACACGCTCGCCTATGACAAAGGCTGGAGAGTCCGGACAGACTTTAAACAGTATCAGGTAATACAGGCCAAAAGCTGCACGCAAGAAAAACATATCAAAGTGCAAAATCCCACCATCCGACGTGAAACCCTTAATAAATGATTGTACTCAAAAAGTGGCAGGAACAGTGGAATCTAAATCCACAAAACAAACTCTTTGAAATGCAACATGCAGTGTGGAAAAGACAGACTTGTTCTATTAAATCAAGACACGAAGAAGTCGCTTACTCAAAATGTTGCATCGGTCACACCAGAGACATTGTCTTTTTGCAGAAGAATTGTAAAGTGGTTTTAAATGTTAAACGTTTTTTTTAGAATGCCCTGTTTTTAAAACCATTATATTTTTGTGTTTATCCATCACAAGATTTTAGTTTTTAACAAAAATACATCTCAAACTTATCAGGCTCTCGCCTTCACCAAAGGCGCCCCCTTTGCCGCCCCCATCTGCTGCGACTTCTCATTTACAATTTTTATTTTTTTATTTTTATTTATGTCATTCTCACATTGTTTCACAGAACAAATTAGCATAATATAATTAATATCCCAATAAATACATCATGATGAAATTACCAGGGGAAAAAGCAATCCAAATGTGACCTCGTATGTGAAGTAACTGAACAGTTTTTCTGCCATTTCAGGTGCTGAAGCAAAATCCGTTCTGGTGGACTCACCAAAGGCATGACGGGAAATTGTGGAATCTGAACAACTACCGCACAGACATGATCCAGGCCCTGGGCGGTGTGGAAGGCATTCTGGAGCACACACTGTTTAAGGGAACTTACTTTCCCACTTGGGAGGGTCTCTTTTGGTAAATAATGTGCATTTAATATATACCGTATTTACGCAAATAAAATCACCCCGTTTTTTTTTTTTTACATTTCGGCGCTCAAAATCTTGCAGGGGGCTTATAATTGCCGATTACAAATATGCGCATAAATATAAGCAGCCATTTTTCCATATTTCAAGTCAAAAGCAAAAGCGTTTAAACAGCAGCAAGTCGTCTTTATGCAGAGGTGCGCTTGTGCGTCCAGAACCATTATTTAAAGCGTTTTGGCTCGATAGTTTACGTAATTTAACCAGAAATGGAAAAAAGATTTATATTTATTTATACAGTATAATAAATTGATTTTTGTAGAGTTATTATTTAACACATTAACACTACCTTATTTCCCAGACTATAAAGTACATTTTAAGCCCTAAATGTTTGCAGTCTTCTCATCCTACTCTCCACATTTACTCTTACTTGGATTGTTTAAAATAAATTTTTAAATATGTAAATTAACCTCAGCCTGACCTCTGACCCGGTATCTTAACCTGGCTCTTGTTCCTCAACTCAGTTATTCAGTCCCCTTATTTTCCCCTTATATTGGAGACTCCTTTGTTAACCTAAACCCTTTTGCTTTTATTTGGTCTTTTTTAGAAGTGTTTCTTTTTGAAAATGACCATGCTTATGTAGTTTATAATTCTTACTTAAGATTCCCTTCTTTTCCAGGGAGAAGGCCAGTGGTTTTGAGGAGTCCATGAAATGGAAGAAACTGACCAACGCTCAGAGATCCGGTCTGAATCAGATTCCCAATCGACGATTCACATTGTGGTGGTCGCCCACAATCAACAGAGCCAACGTATGCCCATTTGCAGTGTTTTGCCGGGTGTGTGTAGCCTGTTTTGAGACCGTACGGCTTCTGCGCTGCAGGTGTACGTGGGTTTCCAGGTGCAGTTGGATCTCACCGGAATCTTCATGCATGGCAAAATCCCGACACTCAAGATCTCGCTGATCCAGATCTTCAGAGCTCACTTGTGGCAGAAGATCCACGAGAGCATCGTCATGGATCTTTGTCAGGTATGTCAGGGAATGAACAATCAAAATGAAAATCTGAGATCTATACACATTAATAAAATAGAGTATCGCTAATAGATCTAGTCTAATATGAAGGCAAAAGTGCAACAGTATATTGTAGTCTGTTAGTTTAGCGCTATATGCGATGAGTTTAGCGTGCATCAGACTAGTTGTTTGTCAATATATCTGTCCAATTAGATTAAGCTAAACGTACTCATTTTTCTTTACCCATGAAACTGTATTTGTTTATTAAACAATTCCGGTGTTTATCAGTTGGCCAAAAAGGAAAGTTCTGGACTGTTTAACATGCGCTCTTGTTTGTCGTGTAGGTGTTTGACCAAGAGCTCGATGCTCTGGAGATTGAGACAGTCCAGAAAGAGACCATCCATCCCAGGAAGTCCTACAAGATGAACTCTTCCTGTGCAGACATCCTGTTGTTCGCCTCTTACAAGTGGAATGTCTCGCGTCCGTCACTTCTCGCCGATTCAAAGTATGTGCGGCGTAAATTGTAGCAATGACATGATTAAAAAATTAGTAAAATGTATTTTGTTATACATTGATATATGTATCAAAAAATATACACTGTATATATAAATGTTTAATTTGATCACTTTTTTGTTTTGTTTTTATTTGTCCGCTGATGGTAATATGTCTGTTTTTTTGTGTGTTTAGGGATGTTATGGACAGCACCACCACACAGAAGTTCTGGATCGATATTCAGCTCAGATGGGGCGATTACGACTCTCACGACATCGAGCGATACGCCCGAGCCAAGTTCTTGGACTACACCACCGACAACATGAGTATTTATCCGTCACCCACTGGAGTCTTGATCGCCATTGATCTGGCTTACAACCTTCACAGGTCAGTCGGCCTTCATGGTTTTGGTATTTTTCTTTAATTCATGTATTTATTTTATTTCAGCCCACTAAATTATTAACAAAAACATTGCTGACTTTGTAAATATGGACCTATGGATCTTGGTTCTTGTGTTCAAGATTTTTGTTTGTTTTTTCCCCGTCCACTCTCAAATTTTCAAGTTTGTATTGTTAATCAATGATCCATTTTTGCAACGTATCACATTTCCATGATAAATCGATCGAAAAATTAAAGAAATGCATGGGACAAATACATTGAAACCAGTAATTTGATCCCAATGATTTGCTTTCACAATCGCATTTCTAAAGCTTTTGTATGTATCTCTGGCGCCCCCGCTGTTAGAAACGCAGCACTGCACTTTGTTGACGATCAAACCGGTTTTTTCTCAATTGGGGTTTTTTTTTGCTTTAAACCGAAAACACCTATTTTAACCCCTGGGGAGATGGGTATAAATGAGGAATTTGATTATGATTTTAACTTTGATTTGTTTCTGCAGTGCCTACGGAAACTGGTTCCCTGGAGCCAAGCCGCTGATCCAGCAGGCCATGGCCAAGATCATGAAGGCCAACCCTGCTCTTTATGTGCTGAGAGAACGAATCCGCAAGGGTCTGCAACTGTATTCTTCAGAACCCACTGAGCCTTACCTGTCCTCTCAAAACTACGGAGAGCTCTTCTCCAACCAGATCATCTGGTTTGTGGATGACACAAACGTGTACAGAGTCACGATCCACAAGGTAAGTGACTTATTGGATTGTAAAGTTTGTGTGATCCTGATCATCTTGAGTATGTGTTTTTTTTTGGCAGACGTTTGAAGGCAACTTGACCACCAAGCCTATCAACGGAGCCATTTTCATCTTCAACCCCAGAACTGGTCAGCTTTTCCTGAAGATCATTCACACCTCAGTGTGGGCCGGACAGAAGCGTCTCGGACAGGTCAGTGGTCCCCATGTGACTTGTGAGGTTCATGTTTTTAAGTTGGGTTTTCTTTTTTTGTAGCTGGCCAAGTGGAAAACTGCTGAAGAAGTGGCTGCGCTTATCCGATCACTTCCTGTTGAAGAGCAGCCTAAACAAATTATTGTGACCAGGAAAGGCATGTTGGATCCTCTGGAGGTTAGAAATGCTCTTTTTAGCTGTTTCCTCAAAGTTAAATGTGTGAATTGGAAAGTCACCGGTGTGATCTTTTCCCTCAGGTGCACTTGCTGGATTTCCCCAACATTGTGATCAAAGGCTCGGAGCTTCAACTTCCCTTCCAGGCCTGTCTGAAAGTGGAGAAGTTTGGGGATCTCATTCTTAAAGCCACTGAGCCTCAGATGGTCCTGTTCAATCTGTACGACGACTGGCTGAAGACCATTTCCTCTTACACGGTAAGTGAAGTTCTTAACCATGCATGAACTAGAACCAGTGTTGGACTTACCATGATGTGTTAATACAAAGGTCTAGAAGTTTTGTGTGCTATTGTCTGATAAGATTTTGCATTTATTTACGTGTCTAAAGCAGCTCAATCTGCTAAAATATCCTATTGTGTACGTGACTGCCACTTTGTGCCCTGCACTGGATTTACATGTCACTCGCTGGTCACCAATGGGAATTTTCGTGCTTTCAGGGCTTGATATTATTTAGAGGTTTATGAAGAATTTTCATTTTCCCACCTAGGCATTTTCCCGCTTGATCTTGATCCTGAGAGCACTTCACGTGAACAACGACAGAGCCAAAGTCATCCTGAAGCCTGACAAGACCACCATCACCGAGCCCCACCACATCTGGCCCACCCTGACTGACGAAGAGTGGATCAAAGTGGAAGTCCAGCTCAAAGATCTCATCCTTGCGGACTACGGCAAGAAGAACAAGTATGTCACGGCCCCTCCGATCAACCATTTGTTGTTTAAAGCTCGGCGGAATTAAACGTGTCGTCTTCTCCGCAGCGTGAACGTGGCTTCCTTGACTCAGTCTGAGATCAGAGACATCATCCTGGGAATGGAAATATCCGCTCCGTCCCAGCAGAGGCAGCAGATAGCTGAGATCGAGAAGCAGACCAAAGAGCAATCGCAGCTGACCGCCACACAGACGCGCACCGTCAACAAGCACGGCGACGAGATCATCACTTCCACCACCAGCAACTATGAAACTCAGACCTTCTCCTCCAAGACTGAATGGAGAGTGAGGTATGACGCTCTGCCTTCCCTGACTAAGTCACGTTGATTTGCTATTTGTGTGTTAAAACGAGTCTTTTCTAAAAGGGCGATTTCCGCTGCCAATCTGCATTTACGTACCAACCACATCTACGTGTCCTCGGATGATATAAAAGAGACTGGCTATACTTACATCCTTCCCAAGAATGTGTTGAAGAAGTTCATCTGCATCTCTGATCTCCGTGCTCAGGTATGTGCCCAGAGATTCCCATCGCATTCTGTCCTATATTCACTATAAAATGTCAAATTTTTAAGGTGTTAATTTAGGATATTTAGGTGGATTCATGGATTAATGAATAAGGGAGATTGTAGATATAGCTCGACTTATGAATGTCTTAGCTAATGAAAATTTAGAGTTACTAAACACGTCTCATAGACAATTACGTTTCGTCTGACGAAAGGAGTGCGTCTTTTTTTACCATTAGAATGCAGGGAGATAGAGTACAGCCATGTTTTATGGTCTTCTCCATAATTTTTTTTCCCATCTGCATTTGCGTCAATATAGCTGCTGTTTTCCAGCAACTCCACTAAACACAGGCGACGTCACAAAATTTACGGAAATATCAGGGATTTGTGTGATTTATTTGGTGGTATAAACAAAGGTTTTTTACAATAATTTTTATTAAAAAAAATGTTTTTCTAAATTTATGAAGTGACTGAACAGATTAAATATATTACGTAAAATGCAGCTAACAACATTTTCGCCTAATTTGACTGTATTCGTTCTTCGTTCTCAAAAATGCAGATAGTTTAAGCTTATTTATCATGTTTTATGAACACATTTTTGCTTTTGCTCATTAGATTGCAGGTTATCTGTACGGCACCAGTCCTCCAGACAACCCTCAGGTCAAGGAGATCCGCTGCATAGTGATGGTTCCACAGTGGGGAACCCACCAGACCGTTCACTTGCCCAATCAGCTGCCAGGGCACGAGTACTTGAAGGTCTGTGGGAAGTTCTACTCTGTCACGTATACACCTACTGTTTTATTTATTTTTTACTTTTTGTAATGTCAATGCCAACCCTGTATTGGTTAATATTTTTTTACAGTATCACTTTGCATATATATAGTTTTTAAATGCTCTTGGTTATTAAGCCTTATTATGCTGTAAGTTAAATTAGTTATTTAAAGAGTTTTATTGCAAAAGATATATTGGATTGAGACGTATGGTTTTTTTTTTTTGAGAAACATTTTCGTTTTAAGAACTGCTATTTTGAGGACACGAGGCGTTTTTATTTAATGTGTTAAAAGTAAAAGAAAGCAAAAAAAAAGTGCACACACATTGAAAAGGCCTTGTTGTTTAGACAACGCTAGTTATTTCAAATGTAAAGCTCCATGGCGAAGTCTTGATGCCACAGGGACCGAAATCATAAAATCTTTCATTAAACAACAGCGTATCTCTGGTCTCACAACTATGTCTTTTCTTCTTGCTCAGGAAATGGAGCCACTTGGATGGATTCACACGCAGCCCAACGAATCCCCGCAGCTTTCTCCTCAGGACGTCACCACACACGCCAAGGTCATGGCCGACAACCCCTCATGGGACGGCGAGAAGACCATCATCATCACTTGCAGGTACAGCCCGGTCCCTATTTCACACAACCATGTAAAGCCATCCACGCTTTAGTGAAGGTTGGTCATCTTCTCCTCGTCTAGCTTCACCCCTGGTTCCTGCACGCTGACCGCCTACAAACTCACCCCCAGTGGATACGAGTGGGGCCGACAGAACACCGATAAAGGCAACAACCCCAAGGGTTACTTGCCCTCGCACTACGAAAGGGTTCAGATGCTCTTGTCCGACCGCTTCCTGGGATTCTTCATGGTGCCAGGCCAGGTCTCCTGGAACTACAACTTCATGGGTGAGCAAGGCCTCGGCCTGGGAGCACGCTACGCAGTTTTGTGCAGGCTTTTCACTCTGGACTTTCCTTTCCAGGCGTCCGTCATGACCCCAACATGAAGTACGACCTTCAGCTGGCCAACCCTAAAGAGTTCTACCATGAAGTCCACCGACCTTCTCACTTCCTCAACTTTGCCTCACTGCAAGAAGGGGAGATCTATAATGCCGATCGGGAAGACATGTACGGGTAATGTGTGTAATTCCAGTGCTTTTGTGTTTCATCATGACTTTTCCCCGTCAGTAAACTTGTTTAAAACTCGTGGCACAGCTGTAATCTGAAGTATCCGTACTCTTTATACTTGTTTGTAGTTGCTCGTTTTTTTTTAAGACTTGAGTAAATTGAGGTAAAGTGTAGCTATATTGTGCTATCTTTGAACACTGTAGAATGGGCTTAAATAAAGATTACCACTTTTATAACAATGGTCTGAAAAAGTGTCTTTTCTGTTGCTACTTGGTGTCATTTAAATAAAGAATTGACCAGAGTTGCGTTTGACTACAGAACCTGGAAACCTTCACTGGCCCTTGCTAGGTTCACTGGGGCATTTGTGGTCCACCACCCAAGACATTGTCAGGAGGTGTTTGCATAATGCGTCTCTTTTCTTGGTTCACGGTTATAATTCGGTGAGATTGAAGCAACTGAAATTACTGTAAAGCAAATGTAGTTATGGTAAAACTCAACTAGACAAATTCAATATAGTACTGTATTTACAAAAACATCAAGTTTTATTTGTGAAATACATATACGTGGTACAACATGTTGTGAAATGTTTTTGATTGTTCCAGCATTTAAACACGGGGGGGGGGGGAGATGCAACAAAATGTGCAAAGGGGGAAATACAATAAAAAAAAATAAAGAAATAGAAATACAATAAAAACATGATATAATGATAAAATGTTATTCCAAATGTGCAAAGGGAATTACAATAAAAAGATAAAGAATTGAAATACGATAAAAATAAGAAATAAAGATAAAATATGAATTAAAAAAAAACAAAATTTCCAAGATAAAAACACAAGTAAATAACGTAGAAGTGAGTAAAATACAAAAATGTACAAAAAGTGACTCCAGAAAGATTTAAAGTGTCCAGTTTAAGGTGACTCAGTGATCCAGAAAGTGTTGTAAAGTAACCGGTTAAAGTTAATGTGATATCAATAGATATAAATTAATGTAAAGTATGGATTTGCACAAACCTGTCCAGGAGTAAAAACTAATATATAACCAATATAAGAATATACTGTATCTTGGAAAAAAAAACAATTTGATAAGAAATTAAATGGAGAGAATGTAAATTCATTTCATTGTCTCGGTACATGTACCTTGCACAATGACAATAAAGTTTAATCTAATCTAAATATCACCTTTTACCTTTAAAAGCAATTTTTAAACAAACACTTTTACGTTGAAATTGTATTAAATTCACCTTTTTAACAAATCATACCCTTCGCGTAGCATTTAGCCCTCAAACATCTTTGTGAAAAGATGTATTTTTCACATATATGTGAAAAATCACAATAGTTTTAAATATCCATATTATCAATATAAATAGTTTGCTTTAAAAGTGCACCCGCTTTTATCATGGAATAAACGTGTGCACTAAAAGTGTATTGTGTGTACGTGTGACATATTTTACAAGAAACTCTTTCATTTGTACGAGTAGGATTAATAGATAATGCTAAAGATAGATTTCAGGCTAATTGTTGAAACGGCTTGCCACGTGTGCCGCACTTTATAGCGGCCGGGTTGAATTAACGCGGAAAGGAATGTTGGACTGATCACACACGCGGTGGATCTTTCAGTAAAACAACACTATGCAAATGACCCCGAGCACAAACCCACCACACGTCGTCCTTCTGCCCGTAGATCTCGACGCGCACGCCGTTGCGGGAGTAATTGAAAGTAAAAGGCGCACACGCACACGCGCACCGTCATGTTGTGTTTTACCGCGCAGTCGAGTTTATTGGAGCGTAAAATCACCCAGTCGCCTCACGGACTCAGTTAAACGTGAATTGGTTTAGGAATCAAACGAGTGTGTTCCACAAATCTGGATTTATCGCGTCATGTGCAGCGCCTTGACGGTTTCGATTGACGTTTAGCTCAAGTTCACCTCAACATGGAGACCTGCGTCGACGACACGATCCAGGCCGACGAGTGTTTCCACAAGACGTTCTCCTCGATGACAGTGGACGACGTGTACGAAATCGCCAAAGCGGTTGGATCCGACGTGGAGATTCTGATCGACAGCTACGGGAAGTCGAGCGTGGAGGGTCTCGTGTCTCGCTTGGTGAAAGTGTTGGAGCTTTTGGAGAGTTTCGCCGCCAGGAACCAGGCTCACAAAAGTAAGGAAGATGATCTGCTGAAGGCCTTCGAGACGCTGCAGGTCCAGCAGCAGCAGCAGAAGAAACGGCAGGTGAAGGACTGTGACGACCCCCGAGACCCCGCGGCGGAGAATGAGGTCGAGCACCACACACACACTCAATAGCATTTAAAACCCACATTTTATCTCTGGCGGAAGTTTACGGTACAGCTTAAGTACTTTTAAACATTTGTTATGATTTGACATACCGTATTTGATTATAAACATTTATTTCTGTCAGAGTGTTGCGAGAAAGAGAGAGACGGACATACAGGAAGAGGTAAACAAGAGACAGATATGTAGGTAGAGAGTGACACTATAGTGTAAAAGTAAAGTAAAGTAACTATACAGAGAGCACACACACACACACACACACACACACACACACACACACACACTATCTCCCACACACAAAGAGAGATAGAGAGAGCGAGAGACAAACAGACAGACAAACAAAGAAAACGGTACCAAATGACAAACAGACAGACGGGAAAGTTTACAATAACATAGACAGATAGAACAGTAGAACAATAGCTAGAGAAAGAAATGCAATATAGAAATGCAAATATAAATAGGTGATATGGAGAGATGGATAGAGAGACAGGGTGGTACAGAAAGAGATGGATAGAGAAATAGATAGTGTGATAAGGAGAGAATAAATAGATGGGTAGAGAAACAGACAGACAGTGTGATATCGAGAGGGATAGATTAACACACGGGGGATAATCAATAGATGGGTAGATAGAAAGACAGACAGTGGGATACAGAGAGAGATGGATAGAGAAACAGACGGTGTGATAAGGAGAGAATGAATAGACGGACAGACAGAGGTGGAGAATGACAGACATACAGGAAGAGGTCAACAACAGACGGAGATATAGGTAGAGAGTGACACACACACACACACACACACACAGACGTATGGAGAGAAAGAGAGAGTGAGAGTCAAAGTCAGACAGGAAGGTATTGGAGGTAGCAAAAGACAAACAAACAAACAGAAAGGTACAGACAGATGGAAAGACAGGAAAGTTTAAAAACACAGACAGAATAGTAGAACAATAGCTAGAGAAAGATATATATATATATATATATATATATATATATATATATATATATATATATATATAGAGAGAGAGAGAGAGAGAGAAGCGAATATAAATAGACGATATGGAGAGATGGATAGAGAGACAGACAGACAGAGTGGTACAGAAGAAAATGGATAGAGAAACGGATGGTGTGATGAGGAGAAAATAAATAGAGGAGTGGAGAGACAAACAGACAGTGGAATACAGAGAGTGGTGGATAGAGAAACTGACAGGGCGATGAGAGAGAGAGAGAGAGAGAGAGAGAGAGAGAGAGAGAGAGAGAGAGAGAGAGAGAGAGAGAGAATGTATAGATGTGTAGAGAGAGGGGGGGGTGCTAAGGTGATATTGGATAGATGGAGGAGGAGAGACAGATAGTGGGATACTGAGAGATGGATAGAGAAACAGAAGAGGTGATTCGGAGAGAATAAATAGATGGGCAGAGAGACAGACATGATGGTAGAGACAGACACGTGGGTGAGGGAGGGACAGATATGATTCATGCTCTGTAAATGGGAATAAGCAGATATGGAGATGTTAATGATAATGAAACCAAGACTCTTTAGGTCTTGAGACAGAAGAGCTGTCTATTAAACGAAAGAAAAACTGTCACACCTGTGATACAACCAGAGATGTAAGGTACTTAAGTACACTTTGTACATTTTGTAAATATTGTATTTTTTTTTTTACTTATTAGTATTTTTGGATACTTTGTACTTGTACTGAGTTTCAAAAATACAAGCAACTTTTAAAACCATGCAGTCCCAATAAATGTACACAATCAAATGTACACAAACAAGTATATATTGATCATCAGAGGGATAGGTTACTCCTTTCTCACAGATACTGTATATTAACTTATTTGTTTATCATGATTTCAAGATCAGAAGATGAGGTTACTTCAACTCACATCTATGGTACTGTACAACTAATAACCAACATGAGCTAAAGATTCAGTGGTTTAGGTTATTATCCTCAAGACAACTGAAACGGATAGTTGGGATCTTTGCTTGCGGTCGCAGTACAGAAGGAGTTTCCGGTCAGAGAAACACGGGAACTTGATTCGCCAGAAAAAGGCCTTTTATTAACAGAGCAGATGGAAAGCAGGTCACTAACTAAACAGTACATAAACATTCAGTTTACATCTGTCTGGTTCCCAGGGTTCCGTGGAGCTGATCTGCCATCAAACATTCATATCTACAACAATGACGTGGCATATTCCTCTTTTGAAGTGAATACTGAAGTAAAACATATCAAATACCCAATTATTGTACTGTCACTGATCACAAGAAATGAATAGAACAGTGGGAAACACACAGAATGAAACACAATCTCCTACTCCAGGTAGACTTTCTTACAACAACCAAATAGAGATAAACGAGAACTCACAAGATGCAATGATTTCAGAGCAAGTCAGAATGACAATAAATGATCGCAATTCATTCCCCAGGTAACAATTAAATTAAAGTGATATTTAGTGCCAGTAAGTGATATTCAGTGCAAATACAGAGTAATCATATGCCGAATATTTACCTTATGAACGAAAACAGCTACACACGTGGACGGTGTGGGAAATCTGGTTACAAATCCTCTGAACTTTGGGGAATTTACCATTTTATACAACCATTCTTTGTATTCTGTGGATTTCTTTTTGGTAGTCTGATCTGAATTGAATTAAGTTGTAAAAAATGGATGGATGTAGATCTAAAGAAATTTCGATTTGGAATTGAGCTTAAAAATGCAGATTGTGGAAGTCGTGGCACGGATTAGTTTACTGTTTTTTATAAAATGTGTTTATATATATATTTATATAAATATAAAATGCTCAGCTAACAAAGTATTTGCCAGCTCTTGGCACAGATTTTTTTTATGTCGGGTCTCTGTATCACGTGATGGTTATTGTCATGTGACGGTGACACCTGGACTTTGGTTTTGTTGTGTTTGGCTGCAGGAGCGGCGGCGTAAAGAAGAGAAGCAGAAGGAGAGAAGCGATGTGTTGCAGGCGCAGCTGCTTCAACTTCAGGGAGAGAACCAGGAGCTTCTGGAGCGTTTGCGATGTTCACACTCCAAGGAAGGTCAGGGGATAGTCACTGTTTTTAATTTACTCTATATACCGTATATACACAAATATAAGCACCCCCTTTTCACAAATTTAGAAACTCATAAACTTGAAGGGTGCTTATATTCGCCAATTAAAAAAAAAATTCAAGTTAACACAAGCGCAAATTTTTCCAATATCCAATTCAGAATCAATCACAAATAGACAGAAACGCGTCGTCATTGTGCAGCGTTACACGTGTGTGTTGTTCACTTTGCATTCTTTAAATAAATGGTTCCGGAGGCAGACGTTTTTATAAGCGATTATTGACTTAAAAGCTAAGGAGCAAAATATCTAAGGAACAGACACAATCAAAACGCTTGGTCTGCTGCACAAGGAAACACAATATTTTGCTTCACATAATCATCTTCACACACTGTCTGTTTTAAAGACTGCTGATGATGGCGTCTTGAGCGCGAAGAGTCTCTGGCTCTGCAATGAATTATGGGAGGTGTAGTTCCAATCGCAAGAATAGATTTTCTTCTATTGTTCAAGTAAAACAGTCACAAGTTAGGTTTGTAAATAAATAAAGAAAAGTATTTTAAAGATAAATGTAACTTAATTTAGCCAGAAATGTAAAAAAAACCATTACATTTTATAACCTTTTTTATTTTGTGCCTGCGGTGCAAGGGGTGTGCTTATGTTCGCTTAACAATGGTATTGTTTTTATAAGAACTAGTGGTGTCAAAGTTAACACATTAACGCACGCGATTAATTTTAAGTGCTTAATCACGTCATTTATTTTTAACGCCATTAATAAGTTGCGTTTTTTTTTACTTTCGGTTTGGCATCGTGCAATGAATAGAACCAAGAGAGCCCCGCCCTGTCTGCTGATGTGCTCATTAAGATACTCAGCTCACAGTCACTGAGTTCAGGTGTTGTCACGTAGGTGCAAAGTGTTTAATTGACACTGACCTACTTTTCCCCTTTTCAACTGCAAGTAATTTGCTCTGTTCAAAAAGACTTTAAATACAGTCACTTTAAATGACTGTAAAGTAAATACGGATAGGATTAGAGTTAAATACACTGCAAATTGAACAAAACTTATACTGAATTATTTTACAGTATTTAAACGGATGTTTATTTAGTGTTGTTTACATATGATAAATTTACATATTACACCTCAATATTCAATATTACAAGCTTCAGTCATTTAATCGCGATTAATTTGGTCAGGGAATTAACTAGTTAAAAAATTAATCGCTTGACAGCCTTAATAAGAACGTATATAGATGCAGAGTTGTGCAGTTATTTAACTATTACGACTTCATACTTAGCAACTTTTTATCAACCTCTCAAAAATCATCTTTACACTTTAAATGTAAATGTCATGAATAATTTCTGAAAAACCTCTGTATGAACATTTTACACCATTGGAACGCATTCTATTAGATTGGCTAAGGCTTATTTGTAGGTTAGACCTTAAATTTGAATGGTTCAAGGCAAAACTGAAGGTGACTGTACGGTTTCGAAGTTAACTAAACCTCTAATGGATTTTAACTGGTTAATCTGTCAGCGACCCACGTCGGTCTGTTCAACTCTGCCCGACTCCTCAATACATCACTGTTTAAGTGAATCCATGTGACATTTTACATGCATGTTCACGTGCCTCTGAGAATGAGTAAAGTGATCCGCTGTTGCTCCTCGTGGTCGGCCAGGCCTTTTCCAACAAGAGTGTTTGTGTGTCTCTATGGCACAGACAGAACACAGCGTCAGGAGCGAGAGGTGATGCTGAAGCTGAAGGACGTGGTGGACAAGCAGCGAGACGAGTTACGAGCCAAAGTTCAGGAGATCTCCAGTCTGTCGAAAGAAGTGGAAGCGGTATGAGTCCAGCCGTACAACTGTTCAATCACGCATCTCTAAACCTGAAGCCCTCTGGCCTACCCTGAAAATAAGCCTAAGAAGCCTAGCCACAATTAAGTCATAGAAATAAAAAAAAAATTGTCCAACACATTTACAGTTCAGGACAGAATTTTTGGCTCCCCTACAAAATAGTATGTAATTGTTTTAAAAAAGAGAAAAACAAAAGGAAGGATTTTTGGGCACACACTCTGCCTGCTGCATAAACTGTGTAATTTATTGGTAATTTCATTTTTTTGCTCCGTTTACAAGCACTTTTGAAAAACTTTAAAACATTCACTGTTTTGTAGGTGGGCTAATAATTGTGTCCCCAATTGCATACCACAATTTGTTGTACATTTCGTTTTTTAACAGCAAATATATTTAATACATTTTTTCCCCTGTTTTTTTACATATTAGTTGAAACAAAGGTTAACCGACCAAAGGACAGTTGTTTTAGTAGATTTATGGTAATATTTTAAGTATAAACTTTCAAAAATGTTTATGGTAAGCTATAAGTTAATGTTTATATTAAGCTGATGCCTAAAATTTGCACCTCATTTGCTTTATATAAAACTTCTTTTTTGCTTGGGATAACACCATTAAATCCAGACAAAAACAATTGTTATACCGGTATTTTTAATTGTTTATTTGCAATACTAGGCCCGAAAATAAGCCATAGTTCAACCTATTAGAGCAAAATCAAGCACTAAATCCCTCTAATTTTCAAAGAAATGAAACGAATCCATTTGAGTGATTAAGAGATGACAGTCAGAATTGAACATGCAGTACTAGAATCTTCTAGATCAACGTGAACAGTTAAAGAGAAATTTCACAGCATTGGTGGTACAACATAATGCTGTTGGAGAACACTGTGGTCCACATTTCAGCTGTGGCTTTATCTTTTCCGTTGAGTTGTTTTTAGAATGTTCCTTTCACTGAGCGCAGTGTCATGTCAACGTCAACTCTATTAATGGGGAAGCAACTCGCACAAGAGAAACTAAAGTACATGTAGATCTGTAGAAGCGGTAAATCTGAAGAATCTACACTCTGCCAATGTTTGGCCACCAATCCAGAGTTTCTGTGATTTCCCGCTGTGATCCAGAAATTGGAATGTATTTTTTATATGTTTATAAAACTATTTAAATATGAAAATCATTTAAAAAAATGTACTTTTGAGGTTGCGCACTACTCGAACTACTAGTGGGGGGCTGTTAACACGACTCTTATCATGCAATAAAAAATGAATTTCGTTTCACACTAGCATTATAAACGCTGTACAGTTCTGTACATTTTTTTTTTTAGATTTAAAAGTTCTGCAGATTTACATTTCAGCTCTAGACATACACAGATTCAGCAATTACACCGATTCAGATCAGACAAAATCAATAAAGATCCATACATAATT